>OV651814.1:78365694-78477433 GCA_927349885.1 Psylliodes chrysocephalus | reverse complement strand
TTGTTTTTTCTTGTTTTTTTCTTGTTTTTTCTTGTTTTTTCTTGTTTTTTTCTTGTTTTTTTCTTGTTTTTTTCTTGTTTTTTCTTGTTTTTTCTTGTTTTTTCTTGTTTTTTTCTTGTTTTTTCTTGTTTTTTCTTGTTTTTTCTTGTTTTTTCTTGTTTTTTTCTTGTTTTTTTTCTTGTTTTTTCTTGTTTTTTCTTGTTTTTTCTTGTTTTTTCTTGTTTTTTCTTGTTTTTTCTTGTTTTTTCTTGTTTTTTCTTGTTTTTTCTTGTTTTTTCTTGTTTTTTTCTTGTTTTTTTCTTGTTTTTTTTCTTGTTTTTTTTCTTGTTTTTTCTTGTTTTTTCTTGTTTTTTTCTTGTTTTTTCTTGTTTTTTCTTGTTTTTTCTTGTTTTTTCTTGTTTTTTCTTGTTTTTTTCTTGTTTTTTCTTGTTTTTTTCTTGTTTTTTCTTGTTTTTTCTTGTTTATTCTTGTTTTTTCTTGTTTTTTCTTGTTTTTTCTTGTTTTTTCTTGTTTTTTCTTGTTTTTTCTTGTTTTTTCTTGTTTTTTCTTGTTTTTTCTTGTTTTTTCTTGTTTTTTCTTGTTTTTTCTTGTTTTTTCTTGTTTTTTCTTGTTTTTTTCTTGTTTTTTCTTGTTTTTTCTTGTTTTTTCTTGTTTTTTTCTTGTTTTTCTTGTTTTATTCTTGTTTCATTCTTGTTTCATTCTTGTTTTATTTTTGTTTTATTCTTGTTTTATTTTTGTTTTATTCTTGTTTTATTTTTGTTTTATTCTTGTTTCATTCTTGTTTTATTTTTGTTTTATTCTTGTTTTATTCTTGTTTTATTTTTGTTTTATTCTTGTTTCATTCTTGTTTCATTCTTGTTTCATTCTTGTTTTATTTTTGTTTTACCCTTGTTTTATTCTTGTTTTATTCTTGTTTTATTCTTGTTTTATTCTTGTTTTATTCTTGTTTTATTCTTGTTTTATTCTTGTTTTATTCTTGTTTTATTCTTGTTTTATTCTTGTTTTATTCTTGTTTTATTCTTGTTTTATTCTTGTTTTATTCTTGTTTTATTCTTGTTTTATTCTTGTTTTATTCTTGTTTTTTTCTTGTTTTATTCTTGTTTTATTCTTGTTTTATTCTTGTTTTATTCTTGTTTTATTCTTGTTTTATTCTTGTTTTATTCTTGTTTTATTCTTGTTTTATTTTTGTTTTATTCTTGTTTTATTCTTGTTTTATTCTTGTTTTATTCTTGTTTTATTCTTGTTTTATTCTTGTTTTATTCTTGTTTTATTCTTGTTTTATTCTTGTTTTATTCTTGTTTTATTCTTGTTTTATTCTTGTTTTATTCTTGTTTTATTCTTGTTTTATTCTTGTTTTATTCTTGTTTTATTCTTGTTTTATTCTTGTTTTATTCTTGTTTTATTCTTGTTTTATTCTTGTTTTATTCTTGTTTTATTCTTGTTTTATTCTTGTTTTATTCTTGTTTTATTCTTGTTTTATTCTTGTTTTATTCTTGTTTTATTCTTGTTTTATTCTTGTTTTATTCTTGTTTTATTCTTGTTTTATTCTTGTTTTATTCTTGTTTTATTCTTGTTTTATTCTTGTTTTATTCTTGTTTTATTCTTGTTTTATTCTTGTTTTATTCTTGTTTTATTCTTGTTTTATTCTTGTTTTATTCTTGTTTTATTCTTGTTTTATTCTTGTTTTATTCTTGTTTTATTCTTGTTTTATTCTTGTTTTATTCTTGTTTTATTCTTGTTTTATTCTTGTTTTATTCTTGTTTTATTCTTGTTTTATTCTTGTTTTATTCTTGTTTTATTCTTGTTTTATTCTTGTTTTATTCTTGTTTTATTCTTGTTTTATTCTTGTTTTATTCTTGTTTTATTCTTGTTTTATTCTTGTTTTATTCTTGTTTTATTCTTGTTTTATTCTTGTTTTATTCTTGTTTTATTCTTGTTTTATTCTTGTTTTATTCTTGTTTTATTCTTGTTTTATTCTTGTTTTATTCTTGTTTTATTCTTGTTTTATTCTTGTTTTATTCTTGTTTTATTCTTGTTTTATTCTTGTTTTATTCTTGTTTTATTCTTGTTTTATTCTTGTTTTATTCTTGTTTTATTCTTGTTTTATTCTTGTTTTATTCTTGTTTTATTCTTGTTTTATTCTTGTTTTATTCTTGTTTTATTCTTGTTTTATTCTTGTTTTATTCTTGTTTTATTCTTGTTTTATTCTTGTTTTATTCTTGTTTTATTCTTGTTTTATTCTTGTTTTATTCTTGTTTTATTCTTGTTTTATTCTTGTTTTATTCTTGTTTTATTCTTGTTTTATTATTGTTTTATTCTTGTTTTATTCTTGTTTTATCTTGTATTATTTTTGTTTTATTCTTGTTTTATTCTTGTTTTATTCTTGTTTTATTCTTGTTTTATTCTTGTTTTATTTTGTCTTATTCTTGTTTTATTCTTGTTTTATTCTTGTTTTATTCTTGTTTTATTCATGACATGACTTAATCTGGCGTTATAAAAAAAAGTTTTTATCATAGGCACTAGGGATGACGTCCTTTAATAGCGATCTAATTAAATTGAATATAATTTCTGTTTCATTTGCTAACTTATGTAAGCATTTTTTATAATTCCACTACTTATAGTTTCTGAGTTACAGTCAGTCGCCACCCTAAATCAAGCTCCCGGTACATTATTAAGCTTAAAAAGATATTTTTTCTAGACAGAAAAAAAACACCAAAAAATATCCAATTATGCATGAAATAGAACCAACATGTAAAATACCATCAGAATAAGGCAACTATCCTGCACTGATAAATGATCCAATTTAAAATTTGTAACTGGAAAGTAAAGATTAAACATCGTGAGAGTTCAAGGAGAAATAAACTGGAATAGAGTCATTTGTTAAGTACATGAGTTCACTTTTAGTTCTATTATTGTACTGAAATGTTCAAATAAGAAAAGCCTTAGAAATATATTTTATTTATTATTAGAAGAGTATAAAAAATATTAAAGTTTCTATAAAATAAAAAAAAAACAGTTTTCGTTACATCAAATAATTTAATAAGACGGTCTTATAGAAAACCAGTTTCAGTTTAATATGCTCAAAAAAGAAACGAAACCAGAATCAATAAACAGAAATTTTAAATTGAGGATTTTTACTTGAATAACTTATTACAATTATTGTATATTTAATATATGACTGTACTTTCCTCTAAAAAATTTGTCCAGTTTGTGACAATATACAGGAGTATAATAAAAGGGGAATTCATAAATGAAACCACATATTCTGTGGTCAAAAATAACTCGATTGAAAATACCTTACCTTAATTCAAATGTGCACACAAAAAAAGTTACAGCCCTTAGAAAGTATCAAATGAAAATCGAATTGAATACATAGCTTCCTTATCGTAAGAGCATCTTTTTCACATAAAATCACAAAATCTTTACAACCCATAAAAATTTTAGGGGGGTTGGAACGCCTAAAACCCCTCAAACTTTTCTGTGTTACAATTAAATTAGTATTATGACCCCGTCGGTTTAATACATAATTTTTTATTTTTTTTTGCTTCTAAGCACTTTTTTTTGAAAAGCCCTTTTTAACGAGATGATGCCTCTTTTTCATCTCTCTTCACAATTTTTTGAGTTTCTACGGATAGATAACAAACATTAACTTTAACAATTACATACTGTCAATTGAAGCTTTCGATTATTGCGCATTTTAAGTGTATTAAGAAAAATTAAACTTGCTGTTACAATTGTTTACACGTTTGCAGAAATGGCAGATATGCATTTAATTCTGGATAAGTTTGGTCAGGCTAAAACCAGATTTTAGATGATTATTTGTAATTCTGGTAATCACAGGTAAATGCCAAAGAAATAGTGCTGCAACTGCAAGGCGTTATGCGTAAAAATATCCCAATGGGAATACACCAGACAGGCGATTATTTTTTCCATTGATCGTCGTTTACGGGTTTGTTTACAATTTTAGTTAGTTTAACCGAAAACAAAGCACGTATGTCAACTCTCTGTTGTTTTTTGTTAATTTGCAAGTTTTACGGCTCAAAAATTATTGCTAGTGACTTGTTGATTAACAATGAGCTATAACAAAAGCAGGTAAGAGAAGTTTTAGTTTTTTCTCTGTCTAAAAGGAATGAATTGTTTGTTGGGATGATATGTCCCAACCGTTTTCATAAGTAGGACAATAGGTCCCAGTCGTAGTAAAACTCAATATTATTCATTACAGTGATTGTATTTTTTACAGATTAGTTAAAAAACTAACCGAGGAAAATATAGATTATCTCGCTGTGACATATCAAGTCTAGAACACGATCCATTCTTTTGTTCTGAAGATGGGAGTGATTATGCTTCATCAGAAAAAGATGAAGAGTCAGAAAATGAAATGCGTCCTGAATCAGATATAAATGAAACTATGAATATGAAGATAAAGACAATCTTGATATGGAATGTGAAGGTGATCACAACCATGATACAGAATGTGAAGATGAGAAAACTACCGAAAGAAACTACATTTATTAAAGATAAAAAGAAACACGACATTCCGCCGATGATTTGGACTTCTTACTGATACATTTTTTTCCTAGAAAACAAATACCTCTCTACGCAGATGGTACAGTTCACTGATCTGTATTATTTTACTGGATAGGATATAGGCTATATAACATACTAAAAATTCGTTCCACCAAGGAGACCGGAAGTGCAACACTGCTGGCCGATTTGGGCAAATTATGGTGGGATCACAGAACTGAATTTTCGAATAATTTGACATACCTAACCTATAATTTGATTAGTTTCTCTTCTTATTCTTCTTCTATTCCTTTTGCGGGCAATGTCCTTCGGGATAATTCACCCATAATTTGATTTTTTATGAAAGAAAATATTAAAATGGAAACGTGAAGCATATTGTGTCTTTACGAATGAACGTTAGATTATAGTAATGCTATCCGATACTACCTAAATAAATAAAAAGAACATCTTATATAACTTGTTGACACAATTAAATGATAAATGTGATGACAAATGGAAATAGAGGTTATGTTAAATAACATCCGGTCCGCCATATTATTTGCCCAAATCGGCCAATTTTTCGGAATGTTTTTTAGGAGGCTATATCCTATCCAGTAAAATATACAGATCAGTGGTACAGTTCTACCAAATTTAGATCTATCAGCTATTGAATTTGATGTGTTTTTCAAACTATTTCCTAGAAGTAGACTTCTAGATTAGATTAGAATCATACATATAGCTGACTATACAAACCAACGATTGGCGATGATACCAAATCTGCTAGTTCTTGGATATACTCTTGTAATGTCCTACAACAGAGTTCCTCATTTTGCAATTATTGGTCATCTAATAATTCTCTTGGCAATCCCTTTATTAAACGAGCTATTAGTAGAGATATATGTACATTATTGTTGTCAAAAATGTATTACGCAATTCCACAACAGCCAGAAAATAAAACAAAAACGTATTATATAGATGATGTTGTATCCTGTTTGAATAAAACTTTCAAAGACGCTATGACCGACTGTTCTCATCAGTCAATACATGAGACTATGACTAAATTCAAAGGGCGATCGTCTCTTAAACAATATATCCCACTGAAGCCTATACAGAGGGAAATTAAACTTTGCAACGTTCAGATTCAAAAACTGGATACATATATGATTTCAACGTATATGCTGGAAAGGAAACAGCATCCACTCCAGATACCCTAGAAGAGCGTGTAGTAAATAAATTAGCAGGTACCGTTACCTCCGCCAATGTATGTTTCTGTTTTGATAGTGTAAAATTGATGCAAGAACTACCATTTCCATGTGTTAGAACATACGTGCAAAATCGAAAACACACTGCAGTTTTCAACAAACGCTTGATAAATCGAGGTGACTCGAGTTTTTAGTCAACTCTGAAGGATTTATTGCCGTAAAATGGAGGGATACGAAAGACGTATTAGTTATGTAAAATTGTCATTCGAATATTATTGAAAGTACAAAGAGAACTCAAAACCTGGTGAAAAGCTTGAAATGCCATGTCCCACATACACATACATAGACATACTGTGTGTATGCAACCAGGGGCGAAGTTACGATTTTCTCAATTTTTAAATGGAATACCCTGTATATTATACTACCAATTAATTAATACAGGGTATTCCATTGAAAAAATTTAAAAAATCGTAATATTGCGTTTTGACACACCCTATATATATATAACATAGTAAATAAATAAAGTCAATTAAAATTATTCTGAAAAGAATCAAATATGTATAACTACTTGCAGGGTGTTTTGCTTTAAAAAAGAATAGGATCGGTCAGCACCTCGTTTATGGACTACCCTGTATATAAAAGAATAATTGGTAGATATGGTCATAGAACTTATATATTAAATTTTTTTCGTATTTCCAATAAAACAGCTATCAATCAATTACGCACTGATGGGACATCTTGTGTATGTGTTATTGACTAACATGTTGATATCGTTGATAGGCAAATTTATAAGGAATTGTATGCTAAAATAATATACCGGGTGTTGCCTTTGAAAAAATTGAGTAAATTAAACTTAAAAGTAGACATATTTCAAAACACTCGGTATAAAAGAATCCAGCACTATTCGTTAGCTTAGTGTGCTATAAGTCTGTACATTAAACAATTTTAAAATTAATGTAATCCTACCTTAATTATGATAATTTAATTTGGGGTCTGCATCATGCTCTAATTTCATAAAAATATAATTACTTGCCAGTATTTTCAAACCATTCTAAAATTGAAATAAAATACATGTTTTATTTAAAAAATATGCCAGGCAAAAAAAAGATTTTTAAAACATGTATTTTTCAAATCCATATAACTTTTCTTTGAAACTTGTTTGCGTGTGTTTAACACAAATTAAAATATTGAACAATTACGCACTAAGGGGGCATACACACGTGGCAGTCAACATAACTCAAAAATCCAATTCCTAATAAAGATAAAATAACATTTAGAAGAAGAAAGCAAGTCTCTAAAATATTATTATGTGCGTACCATACAGTGATGTAAGGTTATTCGGATTCCTATTACAGCGGAATGCAATAAAGTTCCGTCTCTGTGCTGCATTTCACCCACATTTAAATAAAACTAGTCTGAATTATCGATGTCTTGCGGAGAAGTTTAAATCGAATTATCAAAAGAATTTTGAACCTTATCGTATAAAACAATAATTATTGTACATCTGGCAATGTGGCCAACATACCATACTCTAGGAAAATAAGCCGATAATGTTGTTGCTAACTTGAACGACGCGAGACAAATATATGAAAAACACGAAAAAATAAAGAACAGCATACAGCAGTATCACCAATTCAAAAATAGGTACCTCTAAACAATCATTCACCCACTAAAACCCTCTCTAAAACAGAGTGGCAACATTGTTTTTATATGGTGACATCTACTTAAAATAGATGTACTACAATTACAGGTATAGGCCTTTTCATCATGTGATGAGCCCAAGCGCAGCCGCCATGTTGAAGTAACTCCAATTCAAAAGTTTCGTACTGTTTTGATCAAAAATGGCTGAAAAAGCAATATTATCTGTGGAAGCACATAGTTGTGAGCAATTGAAAAGGTGCTTGAAGAGTCGTGGACGTTCGAAACAAGGAAAAAGTGTTTTGATTGAAAGGTGTAAAAAATAAAAAAAAAACATATATAATCGAATTAAATTACGGGTTTTGAGCTTACATTAAATTGTAATTAGATGAAACAAAATGGATTCTATGTATTTTGAGGTGATCTTTTCGAAAAAAGGCAAAACAAAATGTAGCAGTCTTTCGAAAGTGCCGAAATTTTGGATTTTGTCAATTTTTAAATTTTGCGCAGGCGCATGTCGGAAATAAATCAATATTTTTAAAACGCAGTTTACGACATTTGAAAACTTAGGAAAAATGCTAATTTTTATGTCTCTTGAAACATTTTGATCTAATGCACCGTTCTCGCGGTATGGACGATTGAAATTTGTTTAGTATTTTGAGGCGACGAAGGTCAAAAAATTGAATTTGTTAAATGAAGACCTCGGGGGAAAATAGTAACAAGCCACATTTTAATAGTTTCGAGAAAAAAGGGATTGAAATTTTTTATTAAATCCTGAAATCAGGATTATCAAAATATACCTGTACCTAAATAATATTTTTTTTTGCTTATACTAGCAAATGGTTTTATTTCATATATACAATAAGAAAAAAATCGTGACGGATTTTGAAAAAAGAAAAAAAATTTAAAAAATGGTGGCTTGTTACGTTTTTGAAAAGTATTGTACCTGTTTATTTTTTTACCAAAGAATGAAACAACTTGTGGATATAAATATTTATTATTACAATCAAAGGCACTTAAGGTTTCCAATTTCCAATGATTGAAACAAACTGTTTAATGCTCGAATTCAGAGTCACCAATGTCACCATCAATATTTTCCACTTCACCATCTTGGTCTTCGTCACCATCATGGTCGATTGCATTGGCAATGGCATTGACACCAATATTGGTATAGTAGTTGCTATAAGCTTGAGGAATATATGGAAGTAAAGTCCTTAAATTCTTCAACTTTTTTTCATTAATAGCCAGAGGACCAACGTACTTCTTTTCTGATGTTTCAAGCTCTTGTATCTGTAATTGTATTTTCTGACCTCTCTTTCCAATGTTGACTACCTTAAATGATTCTTCATTTAAAAAATTCTTAATAAACATTGTATTATGATGATTTTCTTCGAACTTAAAACATCGCACTTTGGAGAAATCCACATTTTCTTTACCATCTGTCAACTTTTTTTTGTTCAGTGATTTACTGATTTTTTCAAAAGAAAAAAGTCTTCTCGACTCTGTGTACCGTAAATGGATTTTGAAGTCTCGATTCTTTAACAGCTCTGACCCAACATTCAGGAGAATAAACCTGTCCTAAGTATTTTCTGTGTTTTACAATTGAAGCAAAGTCGCGATCGCATGGCAAATGCGTATGCCCAGAGACAAGGAAACGATGTTCAATAGATTTATACACCTTATTTCTTACTAAGTAAAGCCATAATGCCATAATGGTCCAATTTTTATTTTGGCCACCGCAGTTGTCAGTAAATACGATTAGGTGTTTGTTGGGAGTGGGAGGATTCTCCTTAATATATCTGAGCAGGCAGCTAGCTATTTCGTCAGTGCCTCGTTTTGCCAAGATTCTGCGATATCTATCTTCCTTTGCCGGATTAATGTTGCGTTCTTGCACCAAGGGGTATAGTATTTTCTGTATAAAGAAGATAAAGATATATCGTGATCAATGTAGCATTTTTGTGGGTTACGTTTTCTACTATAATGACTCCGATATTTCGGAATGCAATTAATGTGGTTATGGATAGACTGAATAGTTTCTTCGGGCAATCTGTTTTTCCAGTTTCTATGTCTTCCGCGGCCATCGCTTTTTGGTGTATGAAGTCCTTGATTTATCTGGGTACAGATATTATAAACTCGTCTTTTTGAATTTTGTAAACCATGGATTGATAAAAATTCCTATTTGCAAATTTGTTGGTCTTTTTCGTTAACTTTTACGAAGTATTTAAACGTAGTGGATCTTGAAGATGTCTCTCTTTTCAGTTTCTTTGGGTATACTCGCTTTTTACCAACACTCTTGATTGTGCCAAATAAATAAGCGTTTTGTTTATCGAATGTTTCTAGGTCCCAGAATGAATGAAATATATTTATTTCTACCCCTTGTAGCAATTCTCTGCATTTCTTCTTGCAATTGCATGGCGGTCCTAAGGTCCTTGGCATTCGATTCTTGTCTTTTGTACTAGTATACCCATATCCCAAATTTCGTTTATGTTGAGCTTTAACTTTTTTTCTGCACTCGATGTTGGTTTGCTTTTTCCTGGCGGCCTTCTTTTTTTCTGGCGTTTTTATAAATCCTCTAGTAGTGCCTTCATCGGCGGCTGCTTCATCCTAGGATAAAAAATAAACGTTTTCATTAAATCGTTTTTTTTTTATGCAAAAAGGTAACAAGCCACAAATCCGCGGATTTTATAACTTCTTGCCGTTAAAATATCATGATTAAAAAAGTAACAATCCACGTTATATTTTATTTACCTCTAAAAAAATAGTCAATGCTGTCTGTATTGATTTGATATTTTCTGGCGGCCTTTTTAACACATCACTTTTTTATTCGATTTTTTTTATGCAAAAAGGTAATAAGCCACAAGGCATCTGAGATAACCTCTTTTCGTTAATATATCACACCTTTTTTAGAAAAATGGGCCGTTTGATCAACTCAGGTAAAAATAAAATGCTTAAACATATTCTAAGATACATTGAACTGCCGTAATTAAAAAAAAAACTTTTCGGATCCTTTTAAAATTTTGGTGAAAAAAGTAACAAGCCACGTTATATTTTATTTACCTCTGAAGTGGAGACTCTGCTGGCCTCACTGCTACAACTTGAATTAAAATAGTCTTTATCCTTTACACTATCATCCGCCTCACTCGAAATATCACTTTGATCACTGTTTTCATCATAAATAAACAACTTTCGCTTAACTGCACTGCCGCTGCCACTCGCCATCTTGAAAATGTGTGGCTTGTTTCATTTTTCTGTCAAAATTTATCAGCATTTACTTTTGACGTAAGAACATCATTAGAGTTCTGTAGCGCCATCTCTTGCCGAAATGTCACAATATCTTCACTGTGGCTTGTTACGTTCTTTAGGCATTAAAAAAAGATGTTATTTCAATTTTATTTGTGATGTGGCTTGTTACTATTTTCCCCCGAGGTCTTCAAATGTTCAAACACTAAATTCTTTATAACATTGGTAAAAATTAAGATATTTGAAAAAACAAAAATGAGTTTTGAACATAAGGGATGTGACTAGTGATTCCCAGAAGGGGGCAAGAGAAATCCCTAAATTGGGCATATGGCGGAAGGGCAAAATGCACCGCGGTCCTAATTTCATTGTTTGCCTATAACGGCCAAACTATTTGAATTTTTTTAATGCCACTTACCAATCTTACTTTTAAATGTAAAATCTTATGTGTGTGTGAATTTCACCAACATGGGAACATAATTGGCTAAGATATCAAACAATTAAATAATTTTTTTTTTCCAAAAATTTTTTTTTTCGAAAGTTTGATGTGGCACAAAAATGCCAAAAATGCACACAATGGCTCAAAACTTGTTTTTTAAGTACTCTATTGTGTCTAGAATACGATTACATTACGGAAAATTCTGCAAATATATTCTATCTATTTTTTTGACCACTGTTCATTGAGTGACGACCAAAAAACACGGTTTTTGAGAAAAGTTGCCTAAAATTGACAATTTTTAGTTTTTTTGTCTGAAAATTAAACAAACCCAAATTTCATGTCTTCTAAATGTGTATACAAAGTTTAAAGTGTGTATGTTTCTTCTAAGTTGTAGAATTCTCCCGACAAAAGTCCCATTACACGCGCTCCGCGGGATCCAAAACTCGTGTATACACTACATTACTGTAATTTGATTTTTTTGCGATTTCCAGTTTTAAATTTCTTGCATATCTAAATTTATTAGGCTTAAAATTTATTAAATTGTATTTTACTGACTTGTTATAAGACGTTTCTTGAGTTTTGTGCAAAATATAAAATTACCAGATATTAGCGAACAAAAAGCAAGCTTATCACCAAGTTGGAACTTACACTCAGGCTTAGGATTAATTTCCTAACATTTTTAAAGTATACCTTTTTGTGTATTTTTTTGTGCGTTTTTCGATGGCGAAGTTAGTTTTTTCAAATATATTTATTTTGTTAGATGTTTTCGGAAAACCCGGAAAAAATCACAAGGGAAAAAAATTAAAAAAAAAACTACGCCTCTGGTTTCCTGCGAATTCCCGAAAAATTATGTCAGATTTCGCCGCGGGACTTATTTTATTTGAGAGCCAACAAAAAAATACGCAACTTCTCTCATGGGCACATATGTCTAACATTTATAATTTCGCCACAAATTCATCGCAAATTTCATGTCCATGGTTCTGATCAAAAAAACGAAAAAACGACTTTTTGGTAAAAGCACTTCTGGCGGCGAGAAATTCGCCATTAAAACTACCTGTGCAATGAATTTCTGAACTATTTTTGCCTCCTCTTTCGAATGGTGCATTTATTTTCACTATCGGAATGATACTTGCCCAGATAATTAGCATTTTTACAATGGAAAATTCCGGAAAACCCGGTTTTTCCTAATTTAAAAAAAATTAAAAAACTGCTACATATTTTTTTTCTTTTTTTCGGAAAGATCACATCAAAATACACAAGGTCCTTTTTGTTTCATCCAATTACAAATTAATGTAAGCTCGAAGGGGCTTTTTTTCGTTATTTAATTGGACTAATAATAATTATATCTCTATTTTAATTCATTATGCCAACCAACTATAAGTAAATGCAAAAACACTTTAACATGAAAGTTAATCACGAGTAAGATAAATTATTTAATATTTTAGGGACCAACATGACATTTTTAATAATATTACTCTGCATACCGAAGTAGTATTTAATAGTAAAAAAATATTGTGTAATACCAGATAAGGATTTTCTTCTGTTGAACTACTTTCTCCATGAAAATGTAGAGAACAAATATAAGTAACAGCATCAATCGATCTAAAACCTTTGTCACTTCAATCACATTTTTTCACCCATAATTCTTATTTTGAACATGTTTTAATATGTATTTTGCCTAATTATTTGCTATTTTTTTAACAATATTGCAGGCACTTCTTTGTAAAAAATCTATAAAATATTAATCTAATACCTTTGAATGATTTATACCGTGTGTCACTTTTACATCTAATATGTAAAATTCTCGTGTCACAATGTTCGTTCCCATACTCCTCCGAAACGGCTTGACCGATTCTTATGAAATTTTTTATACATATTCAGTAAGTCTGAGAATCGGCTACTATCTATCTTTCAAACCCCTAAGTGATATTTTTTATTTTATTTTTTAGACAAAAATTTTTATTTTTATTTTTTATGATACAGCATACAAAAATATATACAACCCTTAATTTTCACCCCTCTACGATCAACCCCCATTTTTTATTTATTAATTAAAAACTTTATAGTTAACATATTCACCTCTGCTGAGCAAAACATTCACTGCTCATATTAATGTTGAGTCATGCAGTTCGGTGAAGAGTATCAAATATATTTGCAAGTATGTGAATAAAGGAAGTGATATGGCTGTATTTAGAATTGAAAATACTAATGTAAATGCATTTATCCATTTAGCTGTCCATCTTGAAAATGGCCAGCGCGTATATTTTACGAACGATACAGCGTTTGATCGTGCTATAAATCCACCAAAAACTACGCTCACCGAATTTTTTGAACTGTGCAATCGTGATAGTACAAATATGAATAATTATTTTTGATGTTTAGATAGCTATCAAGAATTGTAATTTAAAATATATTCGTTACTTTAATAAAGATTAATTTATTAACCTAAATAAAGCATACTTTCATTGTTTACAACGCTTTCGATTGTAAGTACATCACCGCACACTTATAGTAGATAATTATTTTTATTGAACTAAAAAAATGTTTCCTAGAAATAATATACATGGCAAAACAACGTTTGCCGGGTCGCATATTTACACATCCTCCTATATGACGGCACCGGAGTGCTGAAATCTGTTCGCCTTTGTAACCTATAAGTACGCTACAAAAGCTCATTGATTTAGGCACCAATGCATGAGGCCTCTCTTATTGCTGGAATCAGTAAGCAAGCTTATCTGCATTCTGCATTCTATGAAACAATGGCTGTACTTTGCCGTTAAACGGTCGTGTACTAAAATGCCCTTAATAGACACGATGTCATTCAAATGACGCATTTGAAGTGTTTTGGGATTAAAAAAAAAGAAAATATACAAGAAGAAAACGAAGCAACGACTTCTCGTAGGGTGGCGGCGAAGCCGCCACCAAAAAATTTTAACCCATGCCTGGCTACGCCTACCGGCATAGACGCCAACGGCCTAAACACAGCTCAAATTGAAAAGAAAAGTCTTACATAACATAAAATTTGTATGGGTGTCTAAATCAATGAGCTTTTGTAGCGTACTTGTAGGCTACAAAGGCGAACAGATTTCAGCACTCCGGTGCCGTCATATAGGAGGATGTGTAAATATGCTGCCGGGTCAGCTAGTACTCCATAACAATACCGTTTAGTTTTTGCTTTCCATACAGATACCATAACTAATTGATTGCAAAATTTTATCTTTCAATTAAGACACTTATTACTATACTTTTTTTTTTTCTTTTTTTAAAGGAATATACTTAAATTAATATTTAATGATTATAATTTTTTTCACGTTGACATTTTAACATGCTTTTGTTTACAAAAAACAGTACGAAAACGAAGGCTGATACAGACGCGTGAGCACAAAAAAAAATTGTGATGAAAAGGCCTATTCATGGAAAATCTTTACTTTGACAAATAAATTTCTCAAATATTTGTTAATCGTATTTCCACTTAGATTTGAAAAATAAACAATAAAATTTAGAAATATTTTGGCAGGATATTTGAAAAAATATGTAGAATGAAATCTCCTACGTTTTAGCTCTGGTTTTAAAATCACTTGTTATGATTTTTTTTTAATTTAGTATATAAACAGGACAAATAAAAAGTAGTAGGTTTCATTCTCCAAACTTTATATTTTTATCATTTTTATACATTTAGCGAAATTTAAATGCAATCGGAAATGGTGAACCCTTGCTTCTTATAGGAAAATACAGTGAAACTGCGGCCTTAATACATTTTTGATCGTTAGAAATTTTATTAAGAGCCATCCTCAGTTTGCGTGGGACTTTAACTTCAATCTTTTTTTCAGCGTCTACAAGTTTATTTTTGGAATATTAATTAATACAGGATTATAATTTGCGCTGTCACACTATAAAGGAAGGAAATCTTTGTACCAATAACAACTTTACTGTCGATGAAATGCGGCTTTGGAAATTACATCAATTATGTCTATATTTCACTCCAAAAATATCCGGCAAGCCCTAGCAACAAAACAGGCACAATGACGTGATTAATATGCTAATTGGTTATCTGTGTGTCACATCGTTGAGCATAATATGTAGTTAAAATAAACAATATATTTTTAATATATCTAATATTGGAAATTAAAGTATCTGGCTCCTATCTAAATTTGCCAAAGTTAAAAACATTAATTTAAAATACAGCATAGAATACAATCTGTTTATTTACAATAGTATACTAAAACAAATCTGGACCTACGAAATCCAAATCTGGGGCACTACCAGTAATTTTAATATACAGACAATTTATCGTTGTCAGACCAACATTTTTTCGTTACTTTTGCTATGTATGTAGTTCGTAACGATGTCATACACCGAAATTATCATAATACCATAATTAACTTTATTACCTAATTATAATATTGCTCAAAAATTAAGAAGATAAATTCAAAAGCTCAAAGAAAAATCAACAAACTCATACCTACAGAGCCTTCCACCAGATGAAGACACAGATTACTCTCTGTGGAAAGCCACAAGAAAAATTAAAAGACCTATTAGCTACATCCCTCCCATTAGAAGTGATAACGGAGTATGGGCCAGGGACAATAAACAGAAAGCAGACTTGTTTGCTGAATATTTTTCAGACATTTTTACACCCAATCAGATTCAGGAATAAAATAATTTGCCTATAAGAGACAATCAAAAATCCAAAAACATCACCCTTGTTACACCGAAAGAAATAGCAGAAGAGATTAAAATTAATCTTAATCCGAAGAAAGCACCATTCGATTTAATTATTGGTGAAATCTTGAAGCAATTGTCTAGAAAAGGTATAATCAAGCTGACACACTTATCTAATGCAGCTTATAAATTGAAACATGTTCCTGCATGCTGGAAAGTTGTAGATGTGAGTCTTATAGACCTATTTCCCTCTTACCAATTATGTCAAAATTATTTAAAAAATTACTGTTAAAAAGATTAAGACCTCTGATGGAAGATATAAAATTGTTACCTGATTTTCAATTCGGATTTCGACAGAAACATTCTACTATTAACCAAGTGCATAGAATCACAGATGTCGTAAAACATGCCCTTGAAGAAAAACAAGTTTGTTCTGCAGTATTTCTAGTTGCTGCCCAAGCCCTTGGTATGCCATAAAGGTTTGATTCACAATTAAAAAATGTTTTCGAAGCAATATGTAGAGGTTATAACATAATATATCTAAGATATTATTTTCAGATTTAAGCTGGAAGACGAATATCCTAATTTAAAAGAAATAAGAGCTGGAGGGCCACAACGTAGTGTTCTTGGACTCATCTTATACTTACTTTATACTTGTGACTTACCAACTCTGGAAGATATGACTATACTTACATTTTCTGATGATACTGCTCTGCTTGCAGTTGATCAGGACCAAGAAAGATCAGTAAGAAAACTCCAAACTGCAAGCAATTCAGTTCTCTAGTTAAATCTATTCATGTGAACTTCACTAATAAGAAAATATTAAAAGCAATAGCAAAATATTAACGAGAAGACTTATAGCTCATGAGCTGAATGGAAATACCTTGGCATGACCCTTGATGCTAAGTTACGATGAAAAGTACATGTTAAGAAGAAAATAACTGAATTAGTATTCAAATATAAACAGCACTACTGGCTCTTTGGGCAGGAACTCAAAACTGTCAGTACATATTAAAATATTAATAAGTTATAAGACCGGTGTGGCTTTACGGCATTTAATTATAATGTAGTGCTAGAGACAGCAACATTAAGTCTATTCAAACAAGGTATTGGGCAACATAATGCATGCTCCTTGGTATGAGCGCAATGCAGATCTTCATCGAGATCTTGGGATTCCAATAGTAAAAGAAGAAATCAGAAGGTTTGCTGACAAAGCATGAAGCCAGACTTCACGTACATACCAATGCAGAAGCTCTTCAGCTGCTGGACTATCAGGACCATGTCCGACGATTGACTAAGCCATTTGGTCTCATGTAGTCTGTTGTGTATGTATTAAAGCAGAGCATAGTACGCCAGTGACTTGTATATAGTAGTCAGAACAATCTAATGAAGATCTATGGATTGACTTTAGCTGATAAGTACTTCGTTTAAGATTGTTTCAAAACAAAATTAATGGTAAGTCTACGATACTAGTTTTAGTGGCAGACAACATAAGGTGTCAAATTGAAAAATATTTTAATTACCGAAATTCGAAGAGACATAATATTTTGAAAATATCTTCCACTTCATAAAAAATCAAACTAAAAATAAAGAAAATCTGACAAAGAATACGAGGTCACGCTGAAAAATCAAAATAAAGTCAAGCAAGCTTAGAACTAAAAACCTACCTAATGATACTAAAAATAATGAAATACAAAACTACCTCAGGAACTTAACCGCTACAAAAGCAGAAGTTTGTAGAAGGCGATGAAGAAATTAAATAGATCACAACTAACGAAACTTCCTATGCGCACTTCAGAAGGCAAATGGGCAAAAAGTTATAAAGACAAAGCCAGTGTATTTGTAAAATACCTAAGAAATGTCTTCAAATATTATCCTGCTGGGAACAACTTTAACATTGGAGCCGAAGTGTCAATCTACTACTAAAAAATATGGCAGTTAAATCGCAAGAAATTTTCTAGATACGATCTAATTAGTACCAATTTTCAGAGAAGGAAGTGCGGTATTTGATACAATTGTACAATGTATTTTTAAGAAAAGGTTTTTTTCCCTCTTGTGGAAGGTAGGCCAAGTCGTACTAAACTCTAAGCCAGAAAAATCTACAGAAGAAACATCTTACAGCAGTTTATTACCTGCTATGTCGAAATTACTTCAAAAATTGGTGATAGACAAAATGTAACCAGTCGTTAATATCTAATACCTAACCATCAATTTCGAATTAGAGCGCAACATGCGAACAAGTCTATCGGGTTGCAAAAATATACAAATCCTTTGAAAACAAAGAATACTGTTCCACCGCCTTTTTAGTTAGGAAATGCCTGGCGAATAACCTTTTTCATATTCAACATGGAAGTATATTTGGTCAATACGTCTATGTTACGTACACAGCTGATATTCCCCCAAACAACATCATAACTACTGCATCATACGTAGATGATATTGATGTCCTGGTATCTCATCAATATTTTGTTATTACTTTCCAAATCCTATGAATCGACTTAGACGCTTTTTCCTCGTAGTCAAAGACTTGGCAAACTAAAGTGAATGCAACTAAATCAACTCGTATTACCTACACCCAACGAAGATGAACCAGCTCACCTGTGGCGTTAAATGGGCATCTCTTGCAGCAAAACAAACGTTAAAAATACCTAGAAATTCATCTGGACCGACGAATAACCTAAAGAACACAAATATTAGGATAAACCAATTAAGCCTAAAACTTAGCAACTATATAATAGGTCGTAGATCCCAAATAAATAATAACATGAAACTGCTACCATATAAAGTTATACTAAACGCCACATTTAGTCATGGAATTCAGCTATGAGTCACGACATCCAACTCAAATAGAATTACCGGAAAAATTTCAGACCAGGGTTCTTAGAATTCTTGTAAATGGTAGCCTCATATCATGACAAGAGTTTTTGTATTGTAGAATCTTTATACCATTTAAGGTATTACAAAGTTCCGATAGTTCGTGATTATTAAAGATATATCACAACGTTATTAAGCTATGGTACGTACCCACAGATTAGTATATTCAATGGATTGCTAAAATCCCTTCAATTTTCAAGTTTTAAATCATATTAATTGATGTATGAGTTTGTGCCGTGTCCACTGCACGACATAGGAACCATCTTAAAGTGCAGCTATTCAGGTGACGGATACTTAAATTTCATCGGTCCAAAGGGTTGGACGGTGTCCTAGTTTTATGGTAAAAATGTAGTAAAAGATTACTGTATTCACTATTAGTATTCACTAACAGAATATTACTTCTACAGTAATTATCAGAAAGATACGGTGCCTTAACTTTAATTTCATATTAACTATAAGTTGCAAAATGTGACCACGGATGGATCCTTGTGGTACCACTAATTTTTCTTTACACTGCTACACGCACAGTCTTTGCATAAACCAATCAACATTTTAAAGGTTTTAGATTGAATTCCTGGTGGGGGTAACACAATGTGCGACTCCTGGCCGAGTTTTCAGCATAGTTTTTAAATAAATGGCTCATGAATTATAAACAATAGTCTCGGGGAAGAGGAGCCTCATAGCTCTCCTGCAGGAGCCGATTTTGGGATAACGGACACCATGTGTCACTTTTCTTTTAGAATTTTAGTTTTTCAAATGCTGTCCATGCTAAACTACTAATTATAATCCTTTAATATAGACCTCTCTAAATATAAAAAAATTAGCAAAAAGTCACCCAAAAGAGCACAACATCCTTCAACTTATGTCGAAGGTTGTGTGGAAAAAATTTCGGACTAAAATCGAAAGTGTCTCTATGGCTATGTACCAGATGATAAACTACGGGTTGGTGGTATGGTGGCCAAAGACTCGGTAAGCTGTAGCCATTCGACAGCTTAATGGTATTCAAAGGCAAGCATACCACGGGAGCCATGAGAACGACTCCAACAGCAGTTATAGAAGTCATGCTAAACCTAACACCACTACATGTATTCATTCAAGGCGAAGCCAGGTCTGTCACATACGGACTGCACAAAGGTTCATCACCCATAAGCAGTTTGCATGGTCATGACTGCACCGAGCTATATAAAGAGTTGGAGAATGACCAAATAATGGGAATGCCTTTAGTCGAAATGCTCATAAACTATAGCTTTTAAAACCAATATAGCGTAAATCCAGGAGAGATGGTACCTACACGTTTTTTAAAATCAACATAAATTCTCTATCACTAAAAGGAAAATTAAAATACCTTGTAGGTTTACAAAATGTAACCAGGCAAACAACATAGTGGTCATAAATATCAAAAATATCTAGGTAAAAGAACGTTATTCTAAGTAAAAAAAGAAAAAATATAAAAATGTTCCATCTCACCTTACACCTATAGAATATTTGGTACACATGATTAGGTGAGATGAAACGCCTACATTGGCTTACGAATAATTGAGGTAAAGAAAGTACACTTCTCAAATATAGATGGCATGATTACTTTTTGATTTGAGATACCTTTTTACCGCAACTGTCACAAGGCTTTGGCTTGATTTTTGAGTTTAATTTCTGTTTTTCTCACTAATATGCTCCATGTCTGTTAACTTAATACCAAGCTATTTACTTCTCTTTTTTAGGCCTTCGATTTAAATTTTCGGCACGGGTGAAACAATATCAATGATTTTTTCCGGTGTCTCGTTCTCTTCATGAGCAGTATCCTTTTCACATGCAAACATTTCTTCCGTCGAATGCATCCTTTTATCAAGGGTTATGTAACCAGAAAATTCCGGTTGTGCCAAATCCTCCAGTTAATCAGTAGGGTCAGTTCTCGGATCAGTATTTCTATTTAATCACTACCAATCGGTGGACTAAAAGCTCTCGGTTAAATTTCATTGTTGGCTACATCAGAAACTCCATCTTCTGCAACAACTGATTCTATGTGTTGGTCAGGTTTTAGTACTGTTTTTAATACTATTGCACCACTTGGCATACCTTGTTCATATTCCTGTTTTTTATTTTTCCCCTTAACAAGTATTAGAAATTAAAAATTTAAAAAACCGACTTCAAAAACGTGCAGATGCCGTCACCACATCTTAACCAATTTTACATGGGACCACCCTTGAGGTACCCCCTTACTAACAAAAAAAGAATCATAGAAATCGGACAAGATGGTAAAGCATTATCGCTAAACATACATAAAAAATGAAGAGTTTGAGGATTTTCCCATGGATCCAATTATTCGATTTTAACCAAATTTATATGGGACCACCCCTGAAGTACCCCCTTTCTAACAAAAAAAGGCTCTTATTTGCCCAGAACCCTTCTGTGGTGTCACAAAGAAAACTATCAGAACATGCTCAAAGCATTGGATGTTTAAAAATCTCAGGAATGGTGGAAAAAGTTACCAGGACAGAGACAGGTCAAATAGTTCTTAAAAGAACCATCGGCTAAACTCACCAAGCATCTACTAAGCCTTAATAGCAAAAATACTTGAGTACTAGTAGGTCTATTAACAGGGCATTGTAGGCTTAACAAACATATGTATAATACAGCTCTAACAGAAGAAACCTTGTGCCGATTCTGTCAGGAATACGTATTGTGCTACTGCGAAGGTCTAGCAAGACTGAGATTCCTTACACTTGGAAGGAAACCAAAATCAACTAGCTATGTTGGAGAACTACTTTCTAGTCTATGAAGTCTACAACAAAAGACCGAATTAGACAAGGTAATCTAAATAACGATTAAAGAATATCCACAATATATCTGAAAAGGTCGAGGTGGGGGAAGGCCACATGGCCCACAGTCCTTAATAAATCTAATCTAATCTAACATCTAGATGCATTTAAATAAATTTAGTATAACCTGGAAAATATATTGTTTACTTTAAGTTACAATTTCTATTTTGTTTTTCGTTCTTTGTTTGAATTTACATTTTATTTTTGTATAATTAAGTGTACCTACTTCATTTTAATGGCACTGGCAGAGTTAAACTTTAATAATAAAAGTCATTAAAACTTTAAATTACCACAGCAAGTGATTAAAATATTCATCTTAGCTATGAAGGAAACGGCCATTTGCCTCGTTAGAAATTAAGACGATACACCCATCTCATACTTTATATCATCATAGACTTATATAATAATATTGTAAGAATACAGGGTTACAAATTTTTATAATGCCTTGGATGCAAAAGAGAATAAAGTGAGGAGGAAAATAATAATCAAATGAAACAAACTCACCAATACCAACATGTTGATTGTTCTTCTGATTCGTTACTAACTCTCAACTGACTGTAACAAGTTGTTGAACAAAGTTCGTTATTGGTAACTAATATAAATTGAACATTGAGTTGAATCAAATTAAATACGATTAATTAAATTTTACAATCCTTGCTTTCAGAAACGTTTATGACAAAAAGTTATAATGTTTAATGAACAATAAAATTATTCCTTATGCCTAAATATAACTCGTATTCCACTATGAGAGTTGAAGCAAAAGTGGCAAGAGTTGTACGTGGAAAAAACAATAAAGTATTATGGAATATTGTTAATGGATTCTACATATCTGCAGTTATGATGTAAGAAAATTAGATAATGCAACTTTTTTTAATGAACCATCCAAAGATTATTTTAGAGAAACTAATATCTGATAACGAGTAATGTTATGCAAACTTAAATACCTTTGACCACTTTTATATTTAAAATTTTCCACAAAATTTGACAACCATAGTTTTATAGTTTTATTATATACTAATGACCTCTTTAACAGTGTTCATTTACAAGTCCCTGTATAACTCACTATATCTAAAATACCAAGGCTTGGATTCGCTAATTTATTTCTAAATTATTCTTTAGGCACAAATCCAAAGCCGGATGCCATAATATAGAGTGTCCACGGATGGACGTAAAAATAATTATTTAAAATTTTTCATTAAAAAGTAATTTTTCAGAAATCTTTTGCTTGTTTAATAAATAAAATTCACGTTGAAAAACTTCGATTTTATTATACAGGGTGCGCAAAAAATACAATGATTGTGGATTTACAAAATTAAAAATTTTTAGTAAACTTTCTTGGAAGCGCGTTAAAAATCTTCAGTATGCTTTTTGATTTTTCCTTACAAGCTATTCATTTGAGCGCTTGAAAAAATTTTTAAACTCAAGAAATACCACTTATTTGATAACGGTTATTTCAGGAGAAAGCTAATCGATTATAATTTTTTGTGCCAAATTTTATTGGCATTCTACGAATATAAAAAGTTGTCTAAAATTATTTTCCTTTACAGGATGAGCCACAAATAAGTAGGTAGGACATGTTATTAATAATTACTTTTATTATTCTAGAAGGTGAAAATATTTACTAAAAAATAAATTATTGCTATATTTATCATGCTAATGATAATACAAAATATATATATCGACATAGGCCAATATATTTGTTTGTAAGTATGAATATGAAATGCAGTATTTTTACGGGATATATATGAAACAAGTAAGTATGAAGACAAATCCAGAAATTTATTTATATTACCTATCAACGATGTAAAATTACCGTAATTTATATTTTTGTTAATTTATGGATTTTAATTACCAAAATTAATTACCCTGGTAATAAATTTGTGTCGTAAATTACTGTGGTAATTTACATTAATATATTTTATACACATACATCACTTGAAATGAAATTAAGGTAGGTATCTGTGCTGAATATAGAATTGTTTCATTTGTTTGTAAATAAAACTAATTATTTTTACTAAATTTAAATTAGGTTTAAGTAATACAAAACGCGAAAAAAAACAAAACAACACATCAAATGAAATTTTATTGTTTGTGCAGGTGCTTAATCTAAAAAAAACTTAAGTTCCTTGCACTTTGTATGAGAAAAATTTATTTAAATTTTATAAGAATTATATAATATTATGTTTTATTAATTATATTATGCATATGTTACATTGGCATTTCACAATGAGCTGGACTAAATGAGATCTCTAAATCTTCTATTTTATCTAGTTCAGTTTCGCTATCTACTTCAGATTAGTAGGATACATATCCAGATTCAGACTCCAAATAAGATTGTAATGAACCGAATGAACATACCGCTATATTTAATTTTTGTCTGACATAAACAATTTCATTTGTTTGTCGATTTCTTTTATTTGTATGGACATTTCCATACGTTGATAAGCTTCGTTCTGTGGCAGCAGTTGACGGTGGTTTAATACTTCTACAGCTACTTGGCTTAATTTTGTTGTTGAACAAATCGATTTCCACCAAGTCATTGCTGACAGTTTTTCATTTTTTAGACTGGTCCATACAAGGTGACGCAAAATCAAGTACCCTATGGAATGTTGTCATGGTTTCGTTTGTAGTTGACATCTGTTCGCGTTTTTGTGTCAGTTGCAAAGTAGATACTTGGGAAATTCATTATGAAGCGAGAATGTGCCGAAATCGTAAAATTTTTTTATCAAAATAATTCGTCGACTATCAATATTTTTCCTGGACGCCTTATCTCGAAAAACGCCGATATTGCATATCCGCCAAGGTCTCCCGATTTAACTGTTCCAGACTTTTGGTTATGGGGTTATCTCAAAGATAGTGTATTTGTAAATAATCCTCGAATACTAGAAGCATTAAAAGACAACATCCAGGAAGAAATTGACAGAATACCACCTGAAATGTTGAAGAAAGTTATGAAAAATGCAGTTTTGGTGTTGGAGGCACCAATTTAGCCGGTCAATTTTATTTTGCCTAGATAGCGGTGGGACCTGTAACTCTTTCCTACAGTACAAACCTCATGCGCGAAGTCTTTTTCTTAGAGTTTCAATTGAAACGTTCACACCAGCTTCCAGAAGTTGTCTTTGTAGCTCTAGATGAGAAACACTGGAATTTCGTCAAGTAAGTTGGCACACAAAACGGCCCTGTTGTTCAGTTGTTACTCTTTGACTACTTTGTATGGGCCTGTTCTTGAGAGTTTCTAGTTCCAAGCACCTTTCGTATATTTTCGATGCAACACCCTGGGTATCTCTTACTACCTCTGCTACGTCTCATTGCTCAATGAGAGCAATAATTTTCACCCTTCTGCATATCTGTTAGTCCAATATAAGGCATTTTGATGTTTTTTGGACCGAAATAAAATTACCGGAGGATCGTGATTTTACTTCTAAACACAAAATTCATAAGATAATAAATCTCAGCGGTCGTTTCTTCTCTATTAACATGTTTTTTAAGAACAAAAGGCCTTATCTTAAAGTTAGTTACCAATTTTTTTTCTTACAAAACGTTTATTCAGAAATACACAGTGATTCCATATAAGTTTGGTTGTGTGTATTGCATCATTTTGAACTGTATTAAAAGAATGAAGGAAAAAAATATAACCAAGAGTTCAATTTTTAAGAAATTATAGAAATACAAAGGAAGCAATTCGTTTTTATTGATGAAACATGTATCTTTCAAAATATAACACTAAAAATAGCTCCTGGAAAAAAATGACAAATGGTATTAGACATACAAAAATCGATGGCAACAGGTAAGTCGCCAAATTTGAAGTAAATAAAGGTATCAGTAATCATACAAATCGAGTAAAAAAAACTTGTTAGGTATGTTTTGTTTCTCTTATCATGTGCCAAAATTGCTATATTCTAAACTGTAATATTGAAATGACACATCATATTGAAGATTTTTTGGTAGATACGCTATTCTAGCAATCATACGAAAACAATTAAATTGGAAAAATTTGATTAGAGTGGTCAATAAAAATCTACATTTTTAACATTCTCAAGATGTAACAGTGAAAACCATAAATGCCTTTTTTTAGAAATAAACTTTAAAACAATATCAAAAAATTAAAAATGAAGTTACAAGATTTGCTATGATGATATGTGTTGTTTCGATATGACAATTTGGAAAATAGCAAAATTGACACATATACGAAATAGCAACTAGAAATAAATAAAACATTTTTTTTTTCAGGTACAAACCATCAAAGAAATATATGGTATATAATTAAGCAGATCAATTTAGATTTATTACGTTTTCTTTCCTGCCATTGTATTTTTAACCACATTAAATTTATTGAGGACCTTTCCAAGCAATATTATAATAAACATATTGGCAGAGAGGGAGTTTTTAATAGATTGGAAATTATTTTTATTATAGTTAACCCTAACAGCGATATAGATGACTGCGATTCAAATACTTGATAGAATTCTAATTGGAATTACGAAGATTAGTAGATGAATAGTTGTTTCTTACGAGAAAAGAATATATTAAAAAAAAAACATTGTCAAATTTTTAAAACAATAAATACTTTGATATATTTCTTATACATCTGTATTTATTTAATTTATTCCAAAATATAAAAAAAAAATATTAGACTCTGAGGTGTCGCTATGCGAGTCATACAATTTAATAATATCTACAATGATTGGAAAAAGACTAGTACCAATAAACATATATAAGAGAAAATATTATAGCAAAAAGTATAATATTTCACAAATTCACGTTGCTAAAGAATCCACTGAGCACAACATTTTTCAAATGTCTTTTGAAACTGGTAGGATGGAGAATCTAGATGTTTGAGTAATGAATCAATTGTTCATACACGTTTCAAGAATTAGTTGAAAAGAAGCTGCGATATCAGTCTATTTTTGAAGCATTTCTGGCTATCTTGAATACTTGAGATACAGAACTGTAACTGAAAGTAAGATTTACTAAAGTACCGCCTCATATATTTTAAAAAATTTCTTCTTGTATTCAAATATTTTAGCAATTTCAAACTTTAATTCTTTGAGTATAGATATCTACTGATATTATGACTCCTCTCCACATGTCTTTGTAGTTTTAATTTTTTCAATGATCTCTTTAATTTTATGGAATGTTTGTAACTTAAATGTAGTTCTGGTAAATAACTTTTTTTGTTAAAACGAAATTAGTTTGAGATATTTTCTAGGATTGATCGGATTTGTTTTAACTCGATGCAAACCGTCCGAGAATCAGTGGAACAGTTGAATATATATAACTATTAAAGTGGTCAACTAGTCCTCTAATAGTTCTCAATCTTTTTTTGAAGAACTCGAATAGACCTTCTGTGCTAATTCTGGACGAATTTTGATCCATCTGCAATATGCTACCTTTCAGTTTTATTTTCCTTGACTTGCAATATGTTTACAGCTTTTTTGTTCAGATGTTTGTTTCGTGCATAAAGAATTTCAATATTTTCCATTAATTATATACATATAAATTTAATTGTTCCTATAAACAGAACAAACAAACTATTCTGACGATTAGATAACATTACAAGGCCGTGACGTCATATATTAAAAATACTATATGTCAAATGTATTTTGAAACTACACCAAACGTCTTGGGTAAAATAAGCGAGCTGAAAGTACTACCGAAACGATAACTTTTTAGTCGAAGCAATGAAGCAAAAAGTTCCTGGGTGTTTTTGTGCAAGTCGAATCGGATTGCGGTTTTTTGTATTCACTTGCAAAAATTATTTGTATTATTCCCCCGTAATTTCCGGGTCATACAAACCGGAAATTGCATTGCTGCAGCCAAAAATGCATTCAAAAACTGCATTATTTGAGAGGCCTCTTGGATGATTTCAAAACTTGTTAAATAAGTGTCAGAACTAGCCCAGATCGGGTGCTCGGGGGCATTCGAGGACGCTGATCACGATTATGATGTCTAAATTGACCCACAGCCGACCTGGAGCTCAGGAACGCCGACAAACGTCATCTTCGTGGGACTCTCCCAAAATTCACGCAGGGAAGGAGGGCGATCTGGGTTTTTATGGGTCGCTGAATCCAAATATGGCATCGGCGAATACCCCCCGGACACCTGGTGCGCCCAAACCTCGACCTGGACGTCATCTCCGAGAATTTTCCTCACAATATCGACAAGAACAACCCGAAAATTATTAAGCGGAGTTTTTTGGGGCGCTGAATCTAAATTTCACGTCGAAAACGACCCCCTGAACACCTAGTGCACCGAAAGTTGGCCCTGAACGTCATCCCCGAGGGGTTTCCAGACCCAATTGAACAAGACGAACCGAAAATCGTTAAAGGTGGTTATTTGGGGCGCTGAATCCGAATTTCACGTGGAAAGCGACCCCCGAACACCTGGTGCGCCCTAACTTGGCCCTGAACGTTTTCACCGTGGTTCTTCCAGACCCAATTGAAAAAGACCTACCGAAAATCGTTAAAGGAGTGGTTTTGGGTCGCTGAATTCAAATATGGCATCGGCGAACACCGCATGGACACCTGGTGCGTCTGAACCTAGACCTGGATGTCATCTCCGAGGCGTCAATACTGCAATAGCTGTGTGCAATTGTTGATTCTAGATTACGTGAGGAGGAAAGAAAGAGAAAGAATAGAAACGAAATATTTATGTAATTTACGGTAAAACAATTTTTATTGGCCTCAAATCGAATACAATGAACCTGTAAGTGTATCATTCCTTAATTAATTAATAACTCAAATGTGTCTGATCATTTTCTTCGTAATCGACTGATCTATTCATACGGGGAACATCTCCCTCATCTGAGGCCTCTGTCTCTGGCACATTAACGTTTTCACCTGAATATCTATCAGTGTTAAGGCAAGTTGAACCTACACAAATTTTACAGGCAAGATTGCAAGGTAGGCCGTACTTCCTGCAACTACAGGTGTTCAGATTACAATCTCCTTTGCATCCACAGAATATTAGTTCCATAATATTCTTGGGCGCAGGTTTTTCTTCCATCTGTACAGGCACTAGTGTGTCGCCTTTCTTTCTCCACCCCCATTTTGTTGGGTCCATGGTCAGCTGGTCTCCGTGCAGCCATTGTTGTACTTGAAAATAGACCCTCTTTAGATGTTGTTGAATGGCGTCTACTGTAGGGAGAATTTTGGCCAAATTTACTCTCCCCGTCGCAGCGGTTCTCCTGTACATTTCGCACGTGTACGTTTGGAGTAACTGGTCCCATTTTGGCTTGTCAGGAATATTTGGTTTCCTGAATGACATTGGAGCATTGTACATTGCCAGGATTAGCTGCGCCCCGTTCTCAAAAACTGTTTCGCTGGACAAACCAGAATGGATGAACTTTTTCTAGGGCCCCAGGGGAGAGTTACACATGAATGAATGTATAAAATTATGTTTTGGGGAGTGTTTTTGTGATCGCGACTGTAAAACCCTCGGAGATTCTAATTCAGCGCCCCTTCACGATTTTCGGTTCGTCTTTTTCGATTGTGTCAGGAAAATTCTCTGAGATGACCTGCAGATCCAGATTCGGACGCACCAGGTGTCCGTGGGGTATTTGAATTCAGCGACCCAAAAACCCCCTTTAACGATTTTCGGTTCGTCTTTTTCAATTGGGTCTGGAAGAACCACGGTGAAAACGTTCAGGGCCAGGTTAGGGCGCACCAGGTGTTCGGGTGGTCATTTTCCACGTGAAATTCGGATTCAGCGTCCCAAAAAAACCCCCGGAACGATTTTCGGTTCGTCTTTTTCAATTTTGTCTGGAAACCCCTCGGGGATGACGTTCAGGGCCAAGTTCCGGTGCACCAGGTGTTCAGGGGGTCGTTTTCGACGTGAAATTAAGATTCAGCGCCCCAAAAAACTCCGCTCAATCATTTTCGGGTTGTTCTTGTCGATATTGTGAGGAAAATTCTCGGAGATGACGTCCAGGTCGAGGTTTGGGCGCACCAGGTGTCCGGGGGGTATTCGCCGATGCCATATTTGGATTCAGCGACCTAAAAAAAACCCCGATCGCCTAGTTGCCCTCCTTCCCTGCGTGAATTTTGGAAGAGTCCCACGAAGATGACGTTCGTCGACCTTCCTGAGCTTCAGGTCGGCTGTGGGTCAATTTAGACATCAAAATCGTGATCAGCGACCTCAAAAACTCCCAAGCACCCGATCTGGGCTAGTTCTGACACTTATTTAACAAGTTTTGAAATCATCCAAGAGGCCTCTCAACTAATGCCTTTTTTGAATGCATTTTTGGCTGCAGCAATGCAATTTCCGGTTTGTATGACCCGGAAATTACAGGGGAATGATACAAATAATTTGTGCAAGTGAATGCAAAAAACTGGATTCCGATCTGACTTGCACGGAAAAACCCAGGAACTTTGGCCTTTTTAGTGCTTCATTGCCTCGACTATTTAGAGAAATGAGTTATCTACGGCCAAATACTTCGATTTTTTCTTACTATACGCAGCTTTCTAAGAGCCTCTTAAAAGGAGATAGAAAACTCCGCCATTTTGACGCCTTATTACGTGTTGCCTACACCTTGCCGCAATAGTTTCAGTCATGTTTTGGTGGTTATGTTATAATATTTACCCAAAGTCAGTCCCCAAAGATATTATTTACAAACCTACACTTTACAAAACCATTAACATATAATGAATATCTTGAAAACCTTTCTTTACTTGGTGATTTAATGTTAAATCTTTCTATTTGTAAGTAACAGTAACTACTTTATTTATGTTCCTATTATTGTATTCTAAAGCATTTTATTTTTTAGGTCTCCTACGAATCTCAAGCACTTAACACGAACAGTGGTTACAAACCATTAACCAAATTGTTTAGAAATTATTTTTAGCTAAACTTTGTTAAGTCTCTTCTCAACATTTTAAGGAAAATGATTACTGCTCTTATGTAAAAAGGTATGTAATCAGTCATGAACCAATTCTTTGTAGAAGGCAAACACCAAGAAAATTGAAGCATTTACTTTAATAGATGGGAGCAGTATTAAAATCAAACGAAATAATATAAATTAACATGTAAGTAATATTATTTACTTTTCGGAACATTTATATTACAATAATTGTTTTTATATATTTCAGGTTTACTTCCTGTGGCTCATCTACACACCTGAAAATAGAGGTAGTCCTGAGCTGAGAAAATAGCCCCCTCTGCTAAATTGTATATCAGGAACAGTTAGAAAATGACCTGTAATATTTAATTTTTTTTATTTGGTACAATAAACCTTGTAACAATTTCAAATAAATGAAAATTTCTGAAAAGCAAAAGTATCACTGATCCAGGTACATTGATTTTGCACGGTAACAAAAACGTCTTTTAGAGCCACCGTATGTCAACATCCTTTTTACAATATTAAAACAGCTTTCGTTGCCTTATTCTGAGAAAGCTGAATAACCTCTCAAAAGTAGAGTTAGAACATCCTGTGTATATTATATATTTGGCATATTTTGTATCCTAAAGATATCACTTGAACATAGTTTAAACCATAGTGAATTGTAGATACTCAACCAAAAGTTCTTGTTTACTACCATATTTTGATTTTTTTTTACATTCGATTTCCTTTCCTGAATTTTCAACATTTCTTTGCTTGAACTTTTAGAGGGTATAAATAAAAGTGTCGTTTTTTTTTATATAAATTGTTGCAGCTTACCTGCAAGAGTATATTCCTCTGGTAATATCTTTTAGAGCTTCTTTAATCTTAATTTCTTTGTTATTATTTTATAGTTTCGCACCATATTTACAGCTGAAAAAATGCAAAATATAATATTAGATTGTTTAGCCTCAAAGATTTTTATTACATTACAAAAATAAAATGTTTTTTCATGGGTATGGGACTAGCGAAAAATAACATAATATTAAGGTAAAATCATATGGACAGCTTTGGAAATAATTTAAAATCACTCACCTCTATTACAAGATGCACTCGCAATTATAACTTAACTTCAAAGAAGTTTCTTGTATATTATTTAAAATAAATAAACGTTTCTTCTACATTTATTGCCTTCGCTTAAAATCTCAAAATATCAAGATATAGGCTACCAGTTTAAAATTTTGGGAAAATATGTGTTGCCTAACCTAGTAGTAAAGACATCAAAAGGGCCGCGCCCTATGTTGGGCGTGTCGGACGTCTCTCTTGCACCGTATAGTAATCAAAGTATGTGTCTACGGCACAGCCTAATCCGTCAATCGACAGGCTCGTCCATCACTTCCTGTGTCGACGTCATGTCTTTTTTTTTGTACAACTTAAGGATACAAACATTTCTAATGTAACAAAAATTGTCAGTTATAACTCATTGGCAGTGCTAACGCCATTAAAAAGGAAAAACATATGTCATAAAATTAAAATAATCAATAAACATACGTATGTTAGCAGCGGTGTGCCTTTGCTCCCCAACACACATTCTTGAAGTCCATACTCATGCGTGTCAGGATGAACGAGCGGGAAAAAGCGGACCAGCGCAGTGAACAGTACGCGAATAGACAGAGGCAATACCACAGCAACATTGTAATTGAGAATATTTGATCGTGAATTAAACCATTGAAAAGCAGTTTAGACATTTTTATTAGGAATGATACATCCCTTATGTTTATACATATAAGATATAAATATCACAACGTGCGTATTGTTGTTTAAAATTTTTGAGAATAAAATATACAAAATGTTTACAGACCATAGTTGGTAGGTAGGGTCCGATTAAAATTAGAAGAACACAGCTACGTCATCATTTAGCAAAGTAATTAATTGGTTATCGCCGCCTACTGGGGTTTAGTAGAGTGTTAATATTATAGGAATATACAGTTCATCAAATTTCTAGAGGCTTTCGACGGCTAGACAGAGAAAGCACTACTGACAGGCATCCCGACGGATTTACGCAATGAAAGTACACTCTGCGCATCAAGTATTTCACTATTTTATTCAGACGTAAATGTCAGATGTAAATTTCGCTAAAACATTTCTTTTATTTTCGTTTGTGTTTTTTGCTCATTACAGTTTAATAGAACCTAAGTATGGAGTTTAATAGCAAATTAAGAGGCCGCGTGATTAACAGTCAATCTCGCGAAATAATAGCCAATGTTATAGAGTTTATGAGAAGAGAAGGAAACTTTAATTCACCTTCAATACCATTTAAAAATGTAAATGATCGTGTTGCTGCAGCCACAGGAGTATCTAAAAACACTGTCGTCCGCATTTCTGGAGAGAAAAAAAGAATCGATAACCGTGAGATATAATAATAATAATAATAAACTTTATTTGCAACTTCCAGTTTTTTATACATATAAAAATATTCAGAAAAAAAGTGTCAAAGAAGGCTGCAAAAAGGACTGGTGAACAGTGGATACTGATCAAAGCACCAGCCCTGAGTATTACCAACGCCACAGGACATCGTACAAAAAACAATATAAATATAAACACAAATGATAGTGAGAAAAAAAAGTATAAACATTCTAAAAAGTAGCTATCACTCTGCTGTGTCAAGAAAAAACTTTTTGTAAAATTTTTTAAATTTACTTACAGACATTTCTTTAAAATGTGGGATAACCTTGTACATTGCATAAATATTATAAGTGAAAGACCGTCTAAAAATAGCAGTATTATGTATTGGAGGTGAGATACGACCACAAAAACGTAGATTGAGGTTATGAACATCAGAACGATACATTATTTTATTAAAAAGATATGGAGGGGATTTATGTAAAATAACAGAATGAAACAAATTAGCCGAGTGTAAGTTTCGTCTGGATTGCATATCTAGCCAGTTTGAATCCTTGAGTTTATGAGAGACTCTATCAAATTTCCGTATTCCATAAGAAAATCTTAAACAAGATTTCTGTACTCTCTGAATTCTAATTATGTCTGCGTTATCTAAACAGGGCCCATAAACTGAATCACAAAAGTTAAAATTACTCAGAACCAGGGAATCTGTTAATAACAATTTTGTTGTAGTTGGAAGAACATGTCGATGTGGGTAAAGCATTTTTAAATTCATGTATGCTGTTTGGATGCACTTGTTAGCGTGAAGTTTAAACCTCAAGTCATTATCAATTACTAAACCTAAATTGCGAGCAGATGTGGAAAATGATAAAATATTCCCATCAACTAGAATCTGCATTTCATTTTGTAGTTGATGTCGGTATTTACCAAATAACATTACTACACTCTTAGCTGGATTAATATTAAGTTGATGAATATTTAAAAGTTTAACTAGTCTGTCAAGATCTTCATTAATATGATTATTAGCTTCTAAGGAATCATTATGATTAAAAGAAAATTTAACTTGAGTATCGTCAGCATAAAAAAATGGCTTACCATTCCTAATGCTATTCTCAAAGTTGGAGGTATATAGTGAAAATAATAATGGCCCAAGTATTGATCCCTGAGGAACTCCACAGGAAATCTGCTTAGTATTTGATGAACCTGCATCAGTAACCACAAATTGTTTCCTGTTATACAGGTAGCTATTAAAAAGTCTGATAACATCATTAGAGCAACCAATAAAATGTAATATTGAGAGTAAAATTTTATGATTAATAGTATCAAATGCTTTGGAATAATCTAGCATAACAAGTGCTGCCGTTTTTTTGACATCAATATCCCTGAAGAGATCATCAGTGACATCCAGTAAAGCTGTAGCACAACTATAGCCAGAACGAAAACCTGACTGTCGCAGTGGAAGTATTTGATTATTTTTTAAATGAATATTTAATTGAAATTTCATGATTTTTTCGGAATTTTCATCACCAAGAAAAACCATTAAAAAACCAAAAACAGTTAATGATATAGATGAAGCTGCACAAGAATCAAATTTTATTTTTTTATTATTAGATAGCTATTTTTGTTTCTGAGTTGTGTTCATTTACAGGCTCAATTTTTTTCCGTTTCTCCTTTTTGATTTTATATGGGGTTTCAAGTTGTTTTTGACTTATTTCGACGTAAATCACAACAACACACTTTTTTAATAAAGCAAACAAGTGTTAAGAGGTATATGTACGTGTAAACTACAATTACAAAAAATTGATATGAAACCCATGAAACCACCAACAAAAATGTAAAGCTAGCTTCCGTACTAGAACATGGTGTCATTCGTCAAGATAATTTATCGTTTTGTTTAATAGATCAAGAAATGTAAATATTCCCCTGTTATTTTTTATAAAATTATAAGAGAAATAAATTTTTTTCTAAATAATATAGTTTATTATTTTGTAGAAAAACAAAATTTCGAAAATTTTAGTAATGTTTCAGAAACAACCGTTATTAATAATAGGTACCATTTTCCTTAATAAGGTAGAAATAAAATATAAACTATTTCCACGATTTACAAAGACCTACAAAAAAATTATAGGTATTTTCCGCTATCCTATAAAATTTATATTTTCTGACTCAATTTCAAAAGGTTGAAGGAATTCCAAAACACCTTTTATGGCATAATAAGTATTTTCAATTCTACATACCATCTTTAGCTGCTTTTAAAAACGTTCTTTCTACATACCATCTTTAGCTGCTTTTAAAAACGTTCTAAGAAAGTCCAATCAGACCGATTTAATCCCTAAACTATTCCACACTTTTAAAATTTAATTACCTAAAAATATTAAAAACTATTTAAAATAACTTGTTTAGCAGACTGTATAATAGCTATCTTAGTCACACGTAGCGCGTTCTCTGTCTGGGCGTCGAACACCTCTAGAAATTTGATGAACTGTAGTAAATATTATTTTATACCTAACAATTTATTTATTTTCTATTTATTGAGAGTTATAGATATGTATTAGAAAATTCGAAGCAATGGTTATGACGTAGCGGTGTTCTTCTATCTATAATCGGACCCTACAATGAGTCTTCCCAAAAAATAGTAATGCGTTTGGTACGTTTTACTGGTATTGCAAAACCAATCACCTGCATGTACATGTACATTTTGCAACTTATAAAAAACAAATACAGTCTATTAACGGCAGTAACAGTCTGATATGAAAAGTGGAGTTTAAAAAGTAGTAAGTAAACTTTATTGTACCCTTTCCAACTTTTTTATCTAGTAATTTTTGTAACATTTTGCCAGAAAATTCAAAATGAATTATAGAATGTGTTATTTTTAACAAAACAAGGAGTCGAAATTTCTTGTAGGTGACGTCTTTAATTTATGGAATAAAAAAGTTGATTTAACAAAAATGGCACCAAGATCAAATCGGTGAGTGAAAGAACAATACAAGTGCCAAAAATGGCAATTTTAACTGAGATAGGCAAATTGTTTAAAATCATTAGCCTAGCATATAGTGAAAGAATAATATACCGACCAACATCGTACGAGCGATGGGAGCTAGTTAAATTTTCGGCTGAGTGAAAGATCAGTACACGTGCGGCGCATGTACTGTTTTTTACTCAGTCGAAATGTCGTTTCGTAGACAAATTTGACTGATTTCAAAAACTGGTGGTAACAATTTCATAAAAAAACGACAAAATCAATTGATGAACAAAAAGCTTAATTTGTCATTTCACACTAGTGAAACTCCTGGGTATGTTACTACAAGTGCCTTTATAGGTGGTTTTGCACACCTGCACAGGTAGACCGTTGCGTGAATGCCCGCCATTAGAAAAGGCATACTTAGAAGTTGCCCCTATTAACGTAAAGAAGATAGCCAATTTAAAGACACTTTCATCTTACTTTAGTGATTAAATCCTAGAGTTTCACTACCATATTATTTCTTGGAAAGTCAAAAATAAGGATTCTGAACAAAAATTACAAATAAGTTTGTTAAATGATAATCAAAAAAGCTATAAAAACATTTATAGTATTTTTTTTTAATTGAGTGAAAGAACAGTATAACTACAAGTCATTTTTTTAAAATATAATTTTTTGCATAATTTTCTTTTTAAATTTATCTACGTAATATTATCGGTTAACAAAAATTCTATAACTTCACAATACATAATTAGGCCAAATAACCCATAGTTTTCCCTTAAAACTCACCAATTCAAGTAAAGGACCAGAATCAGTCGCAAAAGTAAGAAAAATTATTAAATAGGATTATACTCGGGATTATATTTACAAACAAAAATATTTATCAAAACAATGATCTTGAGGTCCATTACCTTTCCACTCTGAAGAATAAGTAGCAATATAACAAGATAAAAAAAGTAAATTAGGTGAAATTTTAATTTTACTTTTCTTCGCAGAATCCTTAGCTCGTGAGTAAACATAAGTACCTATTAAATTATATTATTCAATATTTTTTTTATGTTTTTAGAACGTGCTAAGCCAGAGGAATCTTTATTGATACATAACATCTGCTAGACGAGCGAGAAATTGTTATTATCAAAATGTTCATGGCAGAACAAATTTTAATTAACACTAGATTAAAAATGGACATCTTTATACATACATATGGCCTAGTTGAAATGGAAACGCGAAAACAGTTATTAAAAAAATTCTATGCGAGAAATAATTATAATTTCACTTTTGTTAGTTTATATTTATACGATAGGTGTCTACATCCTGGGTGTTTGTAGAACTTGTTCCAAAAAAAATTACAATGTAAGTAACTACTTCTATAAATATATACTCCAACTACATTATTTTGTTAACTCAAATTAAACAATTACTTAACTAAAAATTTCAATAGTGGTTGTTTGACATACATTTTTATTCTTTTTTATTCGGAAGTGGACCACTTTCACTATTCAATAAATAATATAATTCATGTTTCATCTGACTTTGTTTTGACCAGTAAGCATGAGTGATTTTTATTATTAAGTGTTGCTCTGGTATATGGGTCTCATTGACTACGAAATGAACTTCTTTTAATATAAAAACAACTATGTATGTTAATCGTTTTTGTTCTTCTTATTATTTTTTATTAACATATTCTCCTGATAAAACTTAAGAATCGATATTTTTTGTAATTCCAACTCATACTACTCCCAATTTTTGGCAAAACTACTTAGTAAACGCCGAAAAGTGGCCACCGAAATATTAAATATGTTTAATTAAAGTTGAATATAATTTTAAACCATGAGGATTGTTCGGTAACGAAATGGGTAGAATCATCATTTAATATAGTACAGTACCCCAAAGTATATGTCTCCTGTGATTTTGTAAACAATGGAAAATATCTGATGCGTCCAACACATGACTTTCCTATCTAGTTACTACAGGCTTTTTCTGGTTATTTTGTACAACCTATTGCTGAACCTCCGCAAATGTTTGGAGGATAAACTGAATATCTACATTTTCCACATCTAACTCGAAATATTTTTTATATACAGAGTGTCTGTAAAAGGTCTTTACAAAAACATACCACATATTCTATAGACCAAAATAAGTCGATTTAAGTAAAATTACCTTAGTACAAAGTTGCTTCGTTTGGGCTCCAGAGGGCCTTGAAGTTACAATTTTTAAATCGTTTTTCCCATATAAATTTAAAACGGCATATGCGATTTTGCTGAAATTTGGTATATTGGTAGAGTTTTATGTGGCAAAAAAAAATGGTATTAAAATTTTGTCCGATGATAATACATAGGCGTAGAACTTGATTTTTTAAATAATTGCTCCTTTAAAAATTCTACGCCAATGGAAGAAAAAGGAGTTTTGAGTATGAAATTTAGATTGCGCAACTCATTTACTTTAAAAAAGGTACTCTCGATAAGACTTGATTACTCTCATGGTTTTCGCTAAATTTCTGTTTTAATAATTTAGAATGTATAGGTTTCACAAAAATATTTATTTACAACATAATCAAAATAGAGATTTTACAAAAATTGTTCAAAATGTTCACCATTTTCACGCATACAAAGATTTATACGTCGAAGAAAATTAAAATGTATCCTTTCCATAACTTCTTCATCACCTCTACGATTGTTTATTGCATCTTGAATACGTTGCCAGAGTTGTTCCTCATTTTCTACAGGTTCCCTGTAAACTGTGGATTTCAGATGTCCCCATAAAAAGTAATCCATCGGTGTTAGGTCTGGGGAACGTGGTGGCCAGTTTACAGGTGCGTTATTACCTCTGCCTATCCATTTGTGTGGATATTGTTCATTCAAGTGGTTTCTAACGTTTAAAGAAAAATGTGGTGGAGCTTCATCTTGCATAAACCACATATCTCTCCGAAGTTGGAGAGGTGAATCTTCTAACAATTCTGGCAACGTATTTTGTAGAAAATCCAAATAATTTTCTCCAGTTAATCTTCGTGGAAGTATGACAGGACCAACAATGAAATTACCAATTATTCCAGCCCACACATTAATTTTGAATTCGTGCTGAAAATGGTTTACCTTTATTGCATACGGATTTTCAACGGCAATAAACATGTTCATTATGGGTATTAGTTTATACCTCTTCTTGTAAAACCCGCTTCATCGGTAAAGAGAACCTTCTTGACAAAGTTTGGATCTCTTTGCATATTAACAAATCGACAAAAACCCAAACGAATTTGAGGATCATGGACTAATAATCTCTTGTACTGGCTTCTTATGGTATGAATATAGCGATTGTTCTCTAAGCACTTTATAAACGACATCTTTACTTACTCCTGAGTTCCCTTCCAATTCGTGTGGTGCTTAATTATGGATCTTCTTCAACACGTTTATAAAAAATCTTCTTCAACTTCAGGAAATCCTTACAAAACGTTCTCTTCCATTATCAACAGTGTTGGGAGCAAAGCAACCGGTCTCCCGAAGACGTCTCTCAACAGCAGCAAAAGTTGGGTGGCTAGGTACACGACGATTTGGAAACCTTTCCGTCAGTAACATATCGGTATATTCTGCATTGGTATATTGTACAGCCATATTAATAAACCACGCATTTGTTTTTTTTAATTATTGAGTCAGATAGAACACTTTCAATCGTTAACAAGAGATTAGGTGTTAAAACTTGACAATATTTTTATTAAGATGAAACTATGGAAACCAACAATAAATGTTTTTGTATACGTATTGCAGGCAAATAATTAATATTCCTCAAAAAATCGTACATGAGGCAAGAATCGAGTATTTTTGTTAAAAGTCTCGATTAGAGGTGTTGAAGAACATATGAAAAAAGTACATTTTTATGTTTTTCATCGTATAAAATTTTGTCCGATAATAATACATAGACGTAGAATTTGATTTTTTTAAATAATTGCACCTTTAAAAAATTCTACGCCAATGGCAGAAAAGGGGTTTGAGTATGAAATTTTGGATTGGGTACTCGTTTACTACAAAAAAGTACCCTTGATAACACTCGATTTTACTCTCATGGTTTTGACAAAGTTTGTATTTTAATAATTATTTATTGTTTATGTTCTAAAATTACTAAAATGCAAATTTCGTCAAAACCATGAGAGTAAATCGAGTCTTATCAAGAGTACCTTTTTTAAAGTAAATGAGTTACGCAATCTAAATTTCATACTCAAACTCCTTTTCTTTCATTGGCGTAGAATTTTTAAAGGTGCAATTATTTAAAAAATCAAGTTCTACGCCTATGTATTATTATCGGACAAAATTTTAATAGGTACCATTTTTTTGCCACATAAAACTCTCCCAATATACCAAATTTAAAAAATTATGTCATTTACAAAAGACAATGAAAGAAAGATGACAGCTAGCTGGAATTTACTTTCAGAAAAGTATTGCCATTTATACAAGGTAGCGCAAAATAAAGGCCCCTATTTGTTTTTTATACAAAAGTAAGATTAATTAAAAAATAGTCATATTATACATAAAAAATATTTATTTAAACTCTAAAAATTTGTTTTGTTACACGCTAAAAACAATAATTGACCAAATGGCCACCCCCAGCATTAATGCAATAATGAGCTCTTCTCCAACATTTCAGGTGGTATTCTGTCAATTTCTTCCGGATGTTGTCTTTTAATACTTTTAGTGTTCAAGGATTATTAACAAATACCCTATCTTTGAGATAACCCCATAACCAAAAATCTGGATCAGTTAAATCGAAAGACTTTGGCGGATATGCAATATCGGCGTTTTTCGAGATAGGGCGTCCAGGAAAAATTCTGATAATCAAAGAATTATTTTGATAAAAAAAATTTACGATTTTGGCACATTCTCAAGGCGTATATCGATTTATAATGAATTTCCGAAGTAATCTACTTATCAACGTATGGAAATGTCCATACAAATATAAAAGAAATCGACTAACAAATGAAATTGTTTATGTCAGACAAAAACTAAATATAGTGGAATGTTCATTCGGTTCATTTCAATCTTCTTTGGAGTCTGAATCCGACTTTTCTGAAGTAGATAGCAAAACTAAACTAGATAAAAATAGTTGATTTAGATATTTCATTTAGTCCAGCTCATTGTGAAATGCCAATGTAACGTATGCATATTATAATTAATAAAACATAATCTTATCTTATGAAATTAAAATAAATTTTTCTCATACAAAGTGCAAGGAACTTAAGTTTTTTTTTTAGGTTAAGCACCTGCACAAAGAATAAAATTTCATTTGATGTTTTGTTTTCTTTCGCGTTTTGTATTACTTAAACCTAAATTATATTTAGTACAATATAATTAGTTTTATTCACAAACAAATAAAACAATTCTCTGTTTAGCACAGAAACTTATACACCTTAATTTCATTTCGAAGTCAATATTTGTCACGTATGTGTATAAAAATATATTACGGTATATTTACCACAGTAATTTACGACAAAAATTTATTAACAGGGGTAATTAATTTTGGTAATTAAAACCCGTAAATTACCAAAAGTATAAATTACGGAAATTATACATCACTGTATATATTGATTGGCAAAATTTTACACTTTTTCTCCAGTTTTTTCCAATACGGTCCAGTTTAGAAAAATCATGTATGAAACAAAACTTATAGAGATCGATATCACAAACGGTATTTATTTGAACAATTTTTATAAAATTTTTATTTTTTTACATTTTTGTCAAATTTCTCGAATACGGACCATTTTAGGAAAATTTTGTATAAAACAAAAATAGAAAAATAATATTAGAAGTAACTTCTGTTTGAAAATAATTTTTTTTAAACGTAAATAACAGATATATTCCATAAAATATAAAAATGACCCCCTATAAAGTACCCTCCCAGATGTTCCAACTCTGCCCAAAATCCAAGCAGTTCACCGCAGGCCGAAATAAAGCTTAATTTTAAAATTTGTGTTTTTCTTGGTACTCGTTCAAGAGTTTTGGTGGATACAGACACACACACACCACACACCACACACCACACACCACACACCACACACCACACACCACACACCACACACCACACACCACACACCACACACCACACACACGCACGCACACACACACACACACACACACACACACACACACACACACACACACACACACACACACACACACACACACACACACACACACACACACACACACACACACACACACACACACACACACACACACACACACACACACACACACACACACACACACACACACACACACACACACACACACACACACACACACACACACACACACACACACACACACACACACACACACACACACACAACACACACACACACACACACACACACACACACACACACACACACACACACACACACACACACACACACACACACACACACACACACACACACACACACACACACACACACACACACACACACACACACACACACACACACACACACACACACACACACACACACACACACACACACACACACACACACACACACACACACACACACACACACACACACACACACACACACACACACACACACACACACACACACACACACACACACACACACACACACACACACACACACACACACACACACACACACACACACACACACACACACACACACACACACACACACACACACACACACACACACACACACACACACACACACACACACACACACACACACACACACACACACACACACACACACACACACACACACACACAACACACACACACACACACACACACACACACACACACACACACACACAGCACACACACACACACACACACACACACACACACACACACACACACACCACACACACACACACACACACACACACACACACACACACACACACACACACACACACACACACACACACACACACACACACACACACACACACACACACACACACACACACACACACACAACACACACACACACACAACACACACACACACACTACACACACACACACACACACACACACACACACACACACACACACACACACACACACACACAAACACACACACACACACACACACACACACACACACACACACACACACACACACACACACACACACACACACACACACACACACACACACACACACACACACACACACACACACACACACACACACACACACACACACACACACACACACACACACACACACACACACACACACACACACACACACACACACACACACACACACACACACACACACACACACACACACACACACACACACACACACACACACACACACACACACACACACACACACACACACACACACACACACACACAACACACACACACACACACACAACACACACATACACACACACCACACACACACCACACACACCCACACACACACACACATACACACACACAACACACACAACACACACAACACACACAATACACACACACACACAACACACACAACACACACAACACACACAACACACATGTGACGAAGTCACTAAAATTCCCATTAATTTATTCCATAAATTAATTTCTAAAATTAATTTCCGTCTATGAACATTTTCAAGACCCCCTGTAACTAATGTTTCCATAGAATTACCGTTTTTAAATCTTTACAAGAGCCCTCGTAGTTTAAAACTTTTCAATATCACATTAATGTAAATCGTCTCGTAAAATTGCAATAGTAGTAGATTTTATCAGTAAGCTGATCAATTAACGTTTTTTTTTGCAATAACAATTTATTTCCTCTAGGTGGGGCTACCGCCCCACTCCGGCAAAAGTACGAATTCTGATAAAACTAGATGTTTGCGATGAAGGAGACCTCTTTTTTCCTGCTGTTACCGGGAGTTGGAGAGTAAAAGTTGCCTTGCTGTAGTGCCGATTATACCGCAAAGCGATTTTGGTGAAAAGTTATATTAAGGTAGGCCTTTTTATTTAAAATTCCGTCTAATAATTCTCCCTGTAACATTCACTTCCGTACTATTAATTACATGAGCTATTCGACCGATATTTTTGATTTCTTAGTGCCTGTCAGGGTAACGAATTGTATTTAAATCCGGGGGCGTTAGTGCCCTTCAACCATTTTCGTGTTAACCAAGGGATGATAGTGGTATTCGCTTGCTATCCCTGTCGAGAAGTCGCAGCCGTTTCTGTTCTGTAGAAGCTATGGATTCCCAGATCTCCACATAAGAGAAACTTGAGGCCGAGTAAATAAAATAAAAATTCTCAAAGTATTGGTCGAATAATACCGCGTTAAGACACCCGTTATTTGGTCTATTGTGCCTAGTAAAATAATATTGCGAGGGAGGATATTAGGCGTCGTTTTTACAAAGGCATCCGTCATTTTTTTTTCTCTCATGAGATGGAGGGTGATACTGTTCACCACCATTGGCCGATTACCGATATTTTTTATTACTGAGAGTAGCTTATTAATTTTTTTTATTTTTAAAACGTATAGTTTGAATCATATTTAGTTTTATTATTGTAGATTTTTTTCTTATGACTAAAGCCGACCGTTTTCATTAATAGCAAGGAATTTGTGCTAAGGGTGTTAGTGCCCACCGTTTTAATTTTTTTTAAAGGGAAAATTGTTATTTTATTTTCTTATGGGTATAGTATAGGTCATAGTTAATTTTACCGTTTTATCATTTTCTGTAAATACCGAGGCCTTTTATTTTATCAACATACATAATTCTACATTTATTTTATTACCGTTATTAAACAGATAAATATATACCGATTTCATCCCGTTTATTTTATTTTTAATTATTATTTATTTCATTTATTTTGTAAATATATTTTTGATTGAAATTCCTGAGTTAATTTTGAATTACGCCTTTGCTTTTTTTTCCGTTTTCAGGGCGTAGTGATTAATAGGTAAAAGTGCAGTGAAAAACTTTATTTACTTTACTACCCCAGTGTAGGTCAACTTAACAGCGAAGGTCTATCCGTTTCATTTTTTTTTGTTTGTACCTGGACTCCACTGAGTCTACTGAGGGTGTACTCTACGTGCACCCCAGGGCCGCAGAGCAAACTGCGATATCAAAACTGGCGCCTGAGCAACCCCTATTCGGGGAATTACATTCATAGCGCCACAGACTCGCTGAAGCACTGTAGGTGAATCAGGAGACTTGTCACAAATGGCGCCCGAGCAGGGACCTTTCTGCAGACCTCACTGTTAGACCACACTGCCAAGAAGTATACCGAAGGGGTAGTTTTCCCTTGTTTATTTCTTCTCTTCCGGATATCGTAGTTTTTCTCTTTCCCTGTTTAGGACAAACCGTTTTAGGACACCAGTTTTAAAATTTTAATGTGGAAAACTCTTTTTGAAAAATTTGTTTTTTTCCGAAAAATTTTTTAATTTTTTTTTGAAAGATTTTTTTTTTTAATTTTTTTTTTTTGAATTTTCGTGCCGAACTAATTTTTCCCAATTTTCTCGGAAAACTTTGGGGACTTAAAATTTTTTTAGATATTTTTTTTTTTTGACTTAGAATTTTTTTTCAAAAAATTTTTTTTTTGAAAGTTTTGGAGGATTTTTTTTCTTCTTTCTCTCTCCCGGGTCCTCGTGATTTTTTTTTAATCTCTCTGGCTATCCGTGGCACCGAAGTGGTCAAGTGTGACGACTCTATACGGGGTGTATGTCAAGTGAAGGTTGTGACGACATATTTGCCGAAGCCAACGAGGAAGACGATATTCAACCGGGTTGGATCACTGAGTTCGCCGTAGTACCGATAGGACTGGAACCGGCGTTGGGTGAAGCACCAACCCCAAGAGTAGGTTGGGTATATACCCTTAAGAACCCCGAGTTAACTGCCCGACTAAGGGCTGAAGGCCTAGCCACCGAAGGAACCGTACTCGAGAAACGAAAAAGACTCGTTTTCATCCCTCCGCAATAATACGCCGGTTCCCGACCAGCTTCCCCTACAATTACAGAGAGACTCGCAGTCAACCATGTCACCTCCCGTCATCGACGTCAACTCCGAACCCCTTAAGATTCACGAGTGGAAATTATCATTTGGAGACCGTGATGATCCGGCCAGTTTTCTGGAACGCCTCGATGAGATCTGTCTCTCCAAAGGCATCGTCAAAAACCGTTTACTGCCGTATATGCCCGAACTGTTAACCGGGGAACCCGCATTATGGTTCCGTAACAACCGAGCGAGCTGGTCTGATTGGGAAGGCCTTCGAGCGAGGCTTCCGCATCTACTATTTCCCCGTGTCGTACTATGTAGACTTGTACGCCGAGATTAGCCGCCGTATGCAGCGTAGGAATGAAGCTGTCACATCCTACATTACCGACTTGCAGACCCTCATGAGGAGGCATGGGAAATTAACTGGTGAAGAACAGCTAGAGTGCTGTACCGAAACCTACTGCCTAGATATCGTCAACAGATCCGGAAAACGGATTTCAGCGATTTGCCTTCCTTTTGGCAAGCGGTCAAGGAATGCGACTTGTTATTAAAGGAACTGCAGTCGGAACCAGGTACTACCGGAAACCTGGTCCCCGTCACCCCGCTACAGGGTCTCGGACTCCACTGAGCACTCCCAGTACAAGTACTGGATATCGCGGACCTTCGTACCCGACACAAATAAGACCCAACGAAGTTAGGGTTGCGGAACCACGGCGTGAAGCCTACCCGTCCCGGATTGTGAAGTTTGCTTCACAACCAACATCGTCCCCGGCTGTCTGCTGGAAATGTGGCGAGCAAGGTCACATGAGAAATGACTGTCCGAACCCGGGAAAATTATTCTGCTCCCGTTGTAGGAAACCAGGAGTCATGTCAAGGGATTGTCCTTGTAGCCATCAGGGAAACTCCTCCGAAGCTGTCCGGAAGGGAAGTCCTGGCAGCTTCCCGTCAGTACTAACTTCCCGAGATACCGTCCCGATTTCTGAACCGGACTCTCGGCCACATCTCGTGGTAGAAATACTAGGAGTCCCGTTTTCCGCCCTTCTAGATACTGGAGCGTCCCTATCCTACCTGGGAAACCGCCTGGCTAGGTATCTTGCTAACCAGAAGCAGCCCAAAAAGACAGAGCTTTCATCTGCAAGGTTAGCTGATGGTAGTACCATTCAGGTTCAGGATTCATACTCGATATCATTGACGCTGGGCCACCGTACCGTCGTTGAGGACATCAAACACTTCCCTAATCTAAGCGCTGATTTAGTGCTCGGGATGGATATTCTCGCCAAGTTTGATATCCGCTTACAGCTTGGTCAGGAAAAATCTTTATAGGTGACATGTTGGTACCTCCCACACTCCGACCAATCCCATGCTATCCGATTGGGATTATAGAGCAACCGTCAGCTCAGCCGTTGCCGTCTGAAGCTCCCAATACCATTGTGGTAGAAGCCGTGGTACACTCAGAAGGGGTGAAAGCCCCTGATTTAAACCGTGTTGGGGAGAAACCGCCCTCCAACCCACAGGAAGAGAAGTGGAGATTGAGTAGAAACCGCTCCTCATCCTCCGCCCCACAGAACCAGACTTCATGGAGGTCGAGGGAAAACCGCTTCCCGTCATCCACCCCACCGTATCAGACAATTTGGAGATCAGCAAGGTACCACCCTCTGTCCCTTCAAACCAAACGCTGAGAGCTTCGGATTACCAGTTGTGCCCCAAGCCAACCGTCCACCCAGCATAATAACTCCAAAGACACAATCGGCCCCGAAGGGTCGTTCGCCGAGTTGTTCCGAAGCTGCGCTGGACCGGATTGAGCTAATGACTCCTAAACCCAGTGAAAGCTGTAATAAAGGAGGAGAAATCCCAACAACTGTTACCAGTAACCTTGCTCGCCAATCACAACTCCTATATCTGAGAGGGACGTTAACCGCTGACCAAACCGAGCGTCTGGAACGGTTCTTGGATGCAGAACTCGCTGCTTTTCAAGCTGTACAGGGGCCGACTGACCTGACACAGCACGAAATCCGTTTAATTAAGCCCGAGCCGATTAAACAACGTTACCGTCCCCAGAACCCGAAAATGCAAGCCATTATTAACGAGGAAGTAGACAAGATGCTCGAAGCAGAGGTAATTGAACCTTCTAAAAGTCCTTGGAGTTCCCCCGTGGTCATGGTTAGGAAAAAGGACGGGAAATACCGATTTTGTATCGATTTCCGCAAAGTAAACGAGGTAACCATGAAAGATGCTTACCCCCTACCGTTTATGAACTCGATTCTGGACAAGCTCCGGTACCGCCAAATACATTACCAGTCTGGACTTAAAGAATGGGTATTGGCAAGTCCCGTTGTCTCCCCGTACCGTTGTCTCCCCGTAGTAAACAACACACAACACAACACACACAACACACACAACACACACAACACACACAACACACACAACACACACAACACACACAACACACACAACACACACAACACACACAACACACACAACACACACAACACATACAACACACACAACACACACAACACACACAACACACACAACACACACAACACACACAACACACACAACACGCACAACACGCACAACACGCACAACACGCAAAACACGCACAACACGCACAACACCCACAACACCCACAACACCCACAACACCCACAACACACACAACACACACAACACACACACACACAACACACACAACACACACAACACACACAACACACACAACACGCACAACACCCACAACACACACAACACACACACACAACACACACACAACACACACTCAACACACACACACACACACAACACACACAACACACACAACACACACAACACACACAACACACACAACACACACAACACACACAACACACACAACACACACAACACACACAACACACACAACACACACAACACACACAACACAAACACAACACACACAACACACACAACACACACAACGCACACAACGCACACAACACACACAACACACACAACACACACAACACACACAACACACACAACACACACAACACGCACAACACGCACCCACACACGCGCGCGCGCGCGCGCATACACACAGACATCATCGCAAAAATATTCAAAACGGATTCAGGAGACCCCAAAACGTAAAAATCCGTCGAAAACTGGAGGTCGAAAAAAATCATGATTTCTATACTTTCATTAGAAAGGCTTAACCCAATCGAAAACAAAGCAGGGCTGGATTCAACACTATTGGAATTTGCCTCTTCGTTTTCAATGGTTAAAAACTGAGTTTAAGCGAAGTCGTATCAGCAAATATGATAAACGCCGTAGGGGATGTCCAAAAATTGATAATGATCCAGATATAATTGAAAGTTTACCGCATCGTATTAGATAATTGTCACGTAAAAGTGCGTGGGATAGTAGATAGTGGGTATCTCAAATGATAGTGTGAATAGAATTTTAACTGAAGAATAGGAAATGAAAAAATACTCAGCGTATTGGGTGAGGCAACGAAGAAAAAACTAAATCGTTTGAGTGTGTCTCGCTAGCTTTTACAACGTTTTCGTACAATCCAAAGAAGTTCTTGCATCATTTTATAACCGTCGATAAAACCTGGGCCCACCATTGTGCTCCCAAAACCAAAGAACAGTCAAAACAATGGACACTCAAAGGTTATCTTCCATCATATATGACCAAAACGGTTTTGTCAAAAGGAAATATTGTGGCAACAGTTTTTTTGGATTCTCGTAGAACTATCTTTGTCAACTACTTAGAAAAGGGAAAAATAATAAACGCGGACTATTATGCCAGTTTGTTGCAACAACTTAGCCACAAAATCAAAGAGAAACAGGCTCATTTGGTAAAGAAGAAAGTGCTTTCTTCTCAGGATAATGAACCTATCCACAACTGCGATTATAATGGCCAAAATTCATGAATTAAGATTGTAATTATTGTCTTATTTGCTTTCTACCATGGAGAAAATTTCGAGGTAATCGCTGCTATAAATAGCTATTTCAGGGACTAAAAACCATCGACCAAAATTCATCGACCTAAAATTAATAGTCCCTTATCTGACTTCAAAAGTGTCATGTTTTTTGCTTGCTATTTGTATTTGGGTTCAGGAGAGGGGAATGAACAACATGTACTATGTCTTGGTGATGAGAGCTGTCGTTTAACCTGTCAAATTCAAAGTTAAGTTGCTTTTTGATGGATTATTTATTTTTTGGTTTTAATCAAATACTATACTTCTAGACGTCTATAAGAATAAAATTATCCCCCTGCAGCATTTTCTGTCGTCCAGTTTTGCTACTTCCGGTGAAAGGATTTTAGTCATGTGACCGGATATTTGTATATAAGTATTAAGTATAAATAAAAATAATAAATATATTAGTGTCATAGTTTAAATAAATTAAATATATAAACTGTTTAAATAAATAAAAGTTTTTATTTCAAAAATGAGTCGCGTCCACCAAAAGATGATTAGCGACGGTACAAATATTAACAAACAAAGTACATTTACATAAAAAAAACAGAACTAGATTTTATGGAACAATTGTATGGTTTTGAGGTATGCAATAATATTTTTTCACGGACAGTTTTTTCCTAACAATAAACTTCTGTCATTTCGGATCTTATAAGTAATGCGATGGATAATAAATTGAGGACAGTCCAATAAAAAGTTGTTTACAGTTTGTATAACATCACATTCTTCACATCGTGAACGATATTTGTTACTCAGAAGATATAAATGAGTAAGTTTAGTGTGACACAATCGTAAGCGGGTAAATCTGCACTTTCCGAATATTAGTAACAGGCTTCCAAGGCAATACGTTTTCTTTTATAGACCCTAACTTTGACTAATAATTTTTTAATTAATGAGTCCACTCATACAAAAATTTACTTTTGAAATAGCCTTTAACATCACTTGGTACACTCCCGATCACTGCTTCATATTCTGCACTACGCGCACAAAGATCAGCTTTCTCGTTCCTATTAATGCCGACATGCGATGGTATCCAGATAATACTAACAATCCTGGAGAGTTGTTGAGCCCGCAGTAGTTCAAACTTGATCATTTTTATCAGGTGGTTTTGAGGATATATTTGTTTTTCTGTTTCTATGGAACTTAAGGAGTCAGTAAGTACTAGAGTGCAGATATAATTGGAGGACTTTAATGAATGGGCTTTGTATAAGGCATACATTTCTGCGGAGAAGACACTGGTAGATGGAGGGAGCTTAAATTTAAAAGCATTTGAAGGTATAACTAATGCAGCGCCAACCCCTACATCACTTTTAGATGCAAATGGAAGTTATTATAGCGATTATTTAATATTAAAGTTAGACTAGCTTTCATGATGGAAGGACTAGTATGGACTTTATTGAATTTGCATAAGTCATTATTGATTTAAGGTACATTGATTGTCCAAGGAAATGGGTAATCAAGGTCTAAAGGCAAGAATACAGGAAACTCAATGTCTATATGTTACATATAAGTTCGAATTGTTTCGTAATAAGGTTTAGGTGTATTGGGTTTGTTATTATCGAAGCGTTGTAGATTTCTGTTTATAAACGTGTTGCTATAAAGAAGGTTGTTTTTGTTTGAAGCTATAGATGTAGCATGTGATAAGCTTAAAAACATTCGCCTCTGATGTTAAAAAGGTTCATCTATTTCTGCATAAATACTCTCAATAGGAGACGTACGAAAAGTACCAATAGCAATCGTAGCCCAGCATTGTGGATGTAGTCCAGTGGCTTCAGCGTTGATTTAGGAGTAGAGGGGTAAGCAATAGCACCATAATCCATCTTGTAACTAATTAATGTTCTGTATAGCAATTAATGTGATATAATGAGAACCCCAATCTCGTTTTATTCTTTTATTTCATTCGAGTATAAGTTGTTTAATGTGCTCTTTCCAGGAGAGCTTTTGATCCATTAACATACCCAAGAATTTTACAGATAATTTAAAAGTTAGATTCTTTTTATATAGATTTAATACTGGTAGATTGACTTGAGTGGATTTGGAAATAATGATATCAGTAGTTTTCGATATTGAGAATTCGAACCCTGTTTCGACGGACCATTGTTCAAGTCGTTCTAAAAAGCCTTGCAAAATGGATGTCATTTGAGATACATTTTTACCTTTGATATAAACTACTAGGTCGTCATCATACAAATGGGTTTTCATCAGTTTAGTTAGATTTTTTATTATATCATTAATAGCGATTAAGAATAGAGTTGGACCAATAATAGAGCCTCGAGGTGTTCCATTTTCATCAATGATACTTACAGCGAATGAAATTGTGCACTAATGAGTTGTACACTCGTATTGAGAAAGATCTGTTCTTCAATAAGTTTTTAACAAATTGAAGAGAGTTTTCACGAATGTTCCAGGAATGTAATTTTTTAAGAATTTTAAGTTTCCAACAGGTAATAAAAGCTTGTTTTAAATCGAAGAAAATGGCAATAGAGATTTGGTTTATTCCAAAAGATTCGCTAATTTCACTTTCCAAATCAAGGATATCAATTCCTGAACGATTTTTTCTAAATCCATTATGTTCCGAAATTAATAAATTGCAATTTTCTAATGTTCAAGTTAGACGATAGTTTACCATATTTTCCATCAATTTGTTCATAAAACAAGTCACACTGATAGGAGTTAGGTTAAAGGTGAAGTTTCTGATATTTTAGTAATGGGAGTGTTACAGATTTTGACCAGATTGACGGAAACTTATGTTGTTGCCAGATGGAGTTAAATAAGTTAAAAAGAAATGTTTTAGCATATTCAGGAAGATGCTTTAAAAATATAACAGACATGTCATCTGGTCCTGCATTTGTATTTCTCAGATCATTAAAGCTATTGGTAAAATCTGACATACTAGAAGAAAGGCCTAATAAAATGTTTCCGGTGGGATCGGAAAACATGTCAGTCTTTTCTGCAGCTATTTTATTTTCAAGAAAATCGCGGCTATAATTATCATTAGATAGCTGACAGCAAGAATATTGATCATCTCATGGGCAGAGCTTGCGATTTTACCATTAACTTAGAGGCTGGAAATAAATGGTGTTCTTATTAGTCCAGAGATCTTCATAATTCTTTTCCAAACTTTATTAATTGGTGTTGTACTGTTTATTTCAGATACATAGCGATGCCAAGACGAGCATTTTGTTGTTAGAGTTGTTGAGGATGGGGTAAAAACTAAAGAAAGAAGTTGGAATAAACTTTACTAAAAACATGTGGTTTTATTTATGACAATATCAAAGACAAGTGACAAGTGAAGTTATAGGTTAAGTTTTATAATCTTCTTTTTCTTCTTATTTCAAATATGTTTCTACACCCTCCCTATTTGAAATAAGTCCCTGACTTTTCACACACTTCAAAAACTTTAGTCTGTCCAGAGGTTTTGTCAACGAATCGGCAATCATGGATTGAGTAGGCACGTATTTTAAAATTAAGAGTCCATCATTTATTTTTTCCTTTAAAAAATGATGGCGCACATCAATATGTTTAGTGCGGGCTTGATAGGCTCCATTTAAAGCTAACTTCTGAGCTGCTTGGTTATCGACATATAACAGAGTTGGTTCTGAGGTCAAACTTAACTCTCTGCTTAATCCACGAAGCCATAAAGCCTCTTGAGCTGCTGATGACATAGACATATATTCAGCTTCCGTAGTGGAAAGCGCTACTGTCGGTTGCTTTTTACTATTCCAGGAAATCGGACAACCATTTCGGAGAAAAATATATCCAGTCACCGATCTTCTATCATCTTGATCATTAGCCCAGTCTGCATCACAATAACCGATTATATCTGAGTCATTTAGTTTCTCACCTTTAAATTCGAGTTTATAATCAATAGTCCCTTTTAGATATCGAAGTATTCGTTTTACAGCAGACCAATGAGCAGGACCAGGATTTTGATTAAATCTACTCACACAATTGACAGCATGACAAATATCAGGTCTTGAAATTTGTGAAGCAAATAACAAACTGTCAACAGCTTCTTGATATGGTACTGACTCCATTTTTTTATGTTCATCGGCACTGGTAGGTGATTGGCTTTTTGACAATTTTTCACTTACTGATGAAGGAGTATCCACTGGATTTGAATTGTCCATGTTAAATCTGTTTAACATTTTTTCTATGTATGGACGCTGACTAATCCAAATTCTTTTATTATTTCTATCCCTTGTAATTTGAAATCCAAGGAGCGATTTTGCCTCACCAATATCTTTTATCTTAAAGTTTTCCATCAACTGACTTTTAAGATCATTTTTATCTTTCTTATTATTGGACAAAAGTATCATGTCATCTACATATATTGCCAATATTAAGATGCTATTTTCATTCATTTTATAATAAATACAGGAATCACTCTGGGACTGTTTCAATCCAATTTTCTTTAAAAACATGTCTAATTTTAGATTCCAAATACGACTGGCTTGTTTTAATCCATACAGTGATTTTTTTAAACGACATACCTTGTTTGTTTTATTGAAACCTTCAGGAGGAACCATATATATTTCTTCATTTAAGTCGCCCTGAAGAAAAGCTGTCACTGCATCAAGTTGATCAATGTCTAGGTTGTGTTCGGCTGCAAATGATAATAAATACCTTATCGAGCTATATCTGACAACCGGAGCGTATGTCTCTTCAAAATATATCCCCTTTCGCTGTGCACAACCTTTAATCACTAACCGTGCTTTGTACTGAGGCATTGTTTCGCCTTCTTTATGTTTGGTTTTGAAAACCCACTTATTATTTAAAGGTTTCTTACCTAAAGGCAAATCTACAAGATCCCAAGTTTCATTTTGATTCAGGGCTTCAAATTCATTTTTCATAGCTTGAAACCAATAGTCTTTATCATGTCTGTTGAGGGCTTCTTCCACTGTTAAAGGATCGGTATCTTCTGTGATTACTGCAGAATATGTCACATAATCCTTTAATGAATCAGGTACCTTTTTTGTTCTCTGAGGTCTGTTAATAGGTTGACCTTGTATTGCAACTGCTAAATCGGGTTCGAATATTGAATCATTCGAGTCAGTATCAGTATGTTGGTCAATTTCATCATGAGATAATACTTCTGGATCAACATATTCATCTGAGGAAGAACTTCGTGAATCATCAGATTCTTCTAGATTTTCTTCTGCTACGTCATGCTCCTGATTTTTAGCAACTGAAAGAGATTCTGGAAAGAAAATTTCCTTTTTGTTTTCGAGATCTACATCTTTTAACAACACTGAACCTTTTTCATTTTCGATAAATTGAACATCTCTTGACACAAATACAATATTTTTTTCAGGGCCACACAACCTATATGCCTTAGATTCTAAACTATAGCCCATAAAAATACACAGTGTTGCTTTAGGATCTAATTTTTGTCTCTTCTGAGCAGGAATGTGTGCAAATGCTTTACAGCCAAATATTCTAATGTGTCTCACTGTTGGCTTAAAACCACTCCACAATTCTTCAGGGGTCTTGTCAATGCTCCTACTAGGTAGTCTGTTAAGTAAGTAAACTGATGTGTATACTGCTTCGGCCCAAAAAATATTAGGTAACCCTGCTTCAATCAATAGACAACGAGCTTTTTCTATGATTGACCGGTTAAGCCTTTCTGCTTTGCCATTTTGTTCTGATGTGTACGGAACAGAAAGCTGATGTAGTATACCTGCATTCTTAAAAAACGTTTTCATTTCTGTATTGCAGTATTCGCCGCCATTATCTGTTCTAAAACATTTAATTTTTTGACCAGTTTGCGTTTCAGCAAAATTTTTGAAAATTTTAAATTGCTCAAAGACTTGATTTTTATGTTTCAAAAAATAAACAAACGATTTGTGAGTATAATCATCAAGAAATGTAAGTACATATCGTGAACCAGATAGTGAATTTTCCTGCATCGGGCCACATAAATCTGAATGCACTAGTTCTAAGGGTCTTGCTGAACGAGTCTCACTAGACTTGAAAGGCAAACGGTGACTTTTTCCTAATATGCAAACTTCACATTTAAAATCAGGTGAAAAGTTATCTGAAAAATCAATGCCATGTACTAGACCATTTTTTAATTTGTTGAGACTATTTTTGTTTACATGTGCTAGGCGACGATGCCACATATTACATTCTTTTTCTGTAGATACACTAAACATGACTGAGCCATTAGAAGTGGCTAAAAGTGTATCTAGTTTAAATAAATTGTTTTCAAGCGTGGCAGATGCAATTAGTTCATTAGAAGGATTAAAAATTTTTGCACCTACAGAGTCAAAAATAACAGTGTTGCCTTTCTTAACAATCTGGCTGACAGACAACAAATTGACATTTAAATCAGGTACAAAATAAGCATCACTTACTGTTATAGGTTTCTTATTGACTGCTAATGTTAAGTTAATATCACCTATAATATCTGTGTTCATTTCTTCGTTATTAGCTGTAGTAATAGTCATTTTTGTAGATCTTCTTTCTGATTGTAGTATATCACGACTTGCTGTCATATGAGCTGAACAGCCAGAGTCCAAGTACCACACATTATCGTTTTTCTACACCCGTATTATAATAATGCACTTATATGCCCATAATCCGTTTCATAATGATACCCATTATGATACAGATTTTTCATTACGATACAGATTTTTAATCAATAGAAACCTACAATTTTTCAATCAAGCATGCTGTTTGACGTTTGTCCTAGGTTCCTATGTAATTATTTTAGTTGTCAAAACGTATTAAATTTTCGTAGGTAGCTAAACTTCGATAATTATAATATTAAAATGTCTGATATTAGCGATATAGAAGACTCCTCCACACATATCGGAGAAAGCAGAAAATACAGTACAAAATATTTTACCGCAAAAATCTAGGGAAATACCAATACCTGAAGTAATACCATTAATTACAATTTTGTAGAATTTTTTATAGAAATACGAGTAATTACTGTTATTGTGTTCAATACCAATATAAATATAATATTTATAGGTCTTGATTATTTATCGGGTGTAGAAAAAATAGCGTATGCAACTCTCATGTAATGGTTATTAAAACACTCGCATAAACCATACGAAACTCGCCTTTGGCTCGTTTCGTATCCCGGTTAATGCTCGTGTATTAATAACCATCATTACATGATCGTTGCATAATATACTATTTTCTACACCCGTATTATAATAATGCACTTATATGCCCATAATCCGTTTCATAATGATACCCATTATGATACAGATTTTTCATTATGATACAGATTTTTAATCAATAGAAACCTACAATTTTTCAATCAAGCATGATGTTTGACGTTTGTCCTAAATTCCTATGTAATTGTTTTAGTTGTCAAAACGTATTAAATTTTCGTAGATAGCTAAACTTCGATAATTATAATATTAAAATGTCTGATATCAGCGATATAGAACACTCCTCCACACATATAGGAGAAAGGAGAAAATGCAGTACAAAATATTTTGCCCCAAAAATCTGTGGTAATACCAGTACCCAAGGTAATACCATTAATTACAATTTTGTAGAATTTTTTATAGAAATACGAGTAATTACTGTTATTGTGTTCAATACCAATATAAATAGAATATTTATAGGTCTTGATTATTTATCGGGTGTAGAAAAAATAGCGTATGCAACTCTCATGTAATGGTTATTAATACACGAGCATTAACCGGGATACGAAACGAGCCAAAGGCGAGTTTCGTATGGTTTATGCGAGTACATGATCGTTGCATAATATACTATTTTAGTATGCACTGCAAACGCGGAAAACAGTGACACATTACTAGAATTGTCTTTATTTTTGTCCTTACTGTCCTTTTTCTTATTACAATTGCTGGCATAGTGACCGTATTTATTACACTGATAACAACGCACACCTTTCGATTTATGGTTATATGAAGACGGTTTGTCCTTAAATTTACTTGAACCTGAACCACTAGCTCCATACATAGCTACAGACTTTTGATCATCACCTTTCACTACTGAAATGTCCTGTAAAAGCTTAGTTTTAATAGCATCTGCTGTGATTGGCGTGCCTGAGCTCTCAATACCCATAATCATTGGTTTGTAGCATTCTGGTAAGCCTGCTAATAAAATAGTGCCTACCCACTCATCACTAACTTGTAATCCAATGCTAGAAAGTTTATGTGCTGTCGTTATTATTGTATTTACATAGTCTTCCACGGAACTACTATTATTTAACTGAGTAGTTATTAGAATCCTTAATAAACCTACACGCCGCGTTAACCCTGTGTCCTGAAACGCACTCGATAAACTGTCCCAAGCTTCTTTCGCGGACGTTGCTGTCTGAACGTGAACATAGTTCAAAGGTTCCACTAAAAGAATTATTTTCGAGCGGGCTTTAGTCACCTTCTTTTGATCTGTTTCTGTACCCAAAACAGCACCCCACAGTTCTTCGTGTTCTAAATAAGCTTTTCAATCGGAGGCAGCTGATAACCTGACATTGTGTTTGAGACTTCTTACGGCTTACGGACACGATAGAAAACAATTCACTGCAGCCTACTGGAGCTCTGGTCCCATAACCTGTTGTTAGAGTTGTTGAGGATGGGGTAAAAACTAAAGAAAGAAGTTGGAATAAACTTTACTAAAAACATGTGGTTTTATTTATGACAATATCAAAGAAAAGTGACAAGTGAAGTTATAGGTTAAGTTTTATAATCTTCTTTTTCTTCTTATTTCAAATATGTTTCTACACATTTTGCTTGTTTTATTAAGAAATTTGCCCTAATTGTATTAATTTATTTTTAATAAATTTTCCGTATACAGGGAGTTTCATAATTTCCGGACCGATTAGCCTCCTGTACTAGCGAACCGTAAATATTTCCTAATATTTAATTAGTTTTCATTGGTAATAATTTATTTTTAATAAATTTTCCGAATACCAGGAGCCGTTAATATTTAATTAGTTTTCAATTGTAATAATTTATTTTTAATAAATTTTTCAAATACAAGGAGCCGTTAATATTTAATTAGTTTTCATTGGTAATAATTTATTTTTAATCAATTTTCCAAATACAGGGAACCATTAATATTTAATTAGTTTTCCAGTGTAATTATTCATTTTATTTAATTTTCCATTTACAGCCGTGCCAGAACCGTGCACTACCACTGATATATTTTTTTTTGTAAATATATATTTTATCACCTATTCCTGTGTTTCTCTTATTGCTGGTTCTTAACCGTTCTCTTTCAGGGTACCGAAGGGTACGAGGTGTAAAGGAGATAAGTGTTTTATTTTTATTTATTCTAGTATAGTGGCTACCTAGCAGTGACCGCCTGGAATTATTTTTACCTCCACTGAGTATACCTTGAGTACACTCTGGTGTACCACAGGGTCGCAGAGCAAACTGCGATACCAAAACTGGCGCCTGAGCAATCCCTATTCGGGAATCACCATCATAGCGCCACACAGACTCGCTGATTTACTGTAGGTGAACCAAAAGCCTGTCACAATATGTACTCCTAAATTGCAGGCCGGTTCGTAAACCACTGGTTTGATTGGCGTTGAAATCCCACGCCAATTTCTCCCAGCATTTATTTTTTTGCTTATTATAAACTGCATTAGTTTTTTTATTTTCAGTAATGTGCAGGTTTTTTTGTATCAAGGAAATTAAAAATTCCTTTTCCTCTCAGTTACATTGGTACTTCTTTTTCCTTTCTCTAGTTTTTAAACTAGAAACTTAAACATAAAAATAGAAACGAATGACAACATAAAAAATAAAAAAAATCCCTAAACTAATAAACGTAAATCGGAACATACCTAAAGTTAGGTACGAATGGCAGCCCAACTTAAAAATACAGTAATATTTACGTATCAGTCTGATTTCTAACTGAAGACGGCAAATAGATGGTTCATAGCAAATTCTGTTAACACACTGTTATTTTTTATACTACTGTTAGCTAACAGAGGATTTAACTAGACAATGGTGCATACGGCGGTAAGTTATGTCATTAAGTATGATTTAATTTTTAAATGGGATGAATTCGTAGAAAAATAGACGCGCCGAGACAATATTATAATTAAACACAAAATTCTTTACTTTCTATAGAAGCTATAGAAAAAATATTTGGCTCTGTAGAAGCTCAATGTCAATTTAAAATACCACGATGAACATTAATAAATAAATAAATAAATAAATATAAAACATACTAATATTGTTGGTGATCTATTAGCATTAAGTGCAACTGAATAATTTAGTTATTCTTTAACGCAACTGGTCGTCAGAGTTTTGGTAAAACTAATACAATCTCCAAAAAAATTGAGTTTTTCTTAAGAACATATGGGCATCGTATTAACAGTAATCTAAATTTCTGTTGGTACTACATCTAGATTACAAATTGCAGTGGGTTACCCTTTTGATGATTGTCCTCATCTGTAAGTCAAATGGCGCAATGAATCATCTGTAAGTTACCCCGGCGTTAGACGGTAAATAATAACCATAATAGCCATCCTCCCAGTACATACTCTTCATAACTTTAGGGGTTCACTCGTAAGAGGAGGAGAATTAATATTATTATTATCGGTAAACAACTTTAATAATAGATACAAACACCTTCTTATAAAAACACATTATCAAATTTTAATGCGATATCGCGCAGTAAAAATTCAGCATTTAAAAACATCGCTGAAAGATGTTGCTGACAAGAATATTGCCAATAACGACGAAATTAACCTCTCCGATAATCTATAAACTCAGAAGTGTTTGTTCCGATAAAATATCCAGAGCAGTACCTGATTTATAGGAAACGCGTGTTATATATAACAGTGGAGATCTCTTACCTTTATTTTGTGATGTAATCGTATAAGAACAGATCGTGTGATATATTTGTGAGTAATGGTCCCCCTTAAGCCTTGTAAAACAGAACAAAGTCTAGTTAATTAGTCTTATTTTTAACTAGTTAAGAGCATTATCCAAAAATTGTCTTTAATTCTTCAAAAGTAGCTATATTGGTACCATCGATCAAAATGATACTAATAAATTTATATTATTTCAAATAGATCCATTTCATAGCTGGCATAGTTACTGTGGGTTTGCAATATAGAACTATTGCGAGCGTGCCAAAAAATAATTATTTGTGTATTAAGAGCGGAAAGTGCTTTGTCGCTTGAGTTAAAAAGTTTCCAGGCGACGCGCCAGCGGAACGCGCTAATTTATCGTAAGCGGCAAATAACGTTCCGCTCAAATTACACAAAAGATTTATTCTACGATCATACGATATTGCCTTATTCAAATTTCACTACGATGTTTATTTGACAGTCACCACTAGCGAAACGTGTGTTATGTGTATATTGTGTTTCCTACTTACGTGCCGATTGAAAACGGGCCAATATATTTTTTTAATTATCATTAAAATATTAAGGAAAATGGGTCAACTAAAATATTCAGATTTTGTTTTAAAATACCAATTAGTTTTAATAATAACAATTTTTTTTTATTTAGAGCGTGAATAATGTCAAATTATGAAAAATCACGAAAAACATTAATTTTTTAGTTAGATTTAAATGTGCAAAAATCTACTTTGGATAGTGATCGTAGAAAAATAACATTGCTTATTTCAATTCGACTTACCTGACGCAACACCTTGACCACAGCTTAAAGAAGGCTGCTTTAAACCTCTGAAACAAAAATGTAATTAATTTTAGCAGCTATAAAACTTAAAATTTGTTTCTGCAATTTTAGAATGACACCAAATTTATATAAAAATAAGTAAATAGAATGGTTTGCTCGCAACATGAATAAATCTATAAAAATCCGATGTATTGTCACGATTCGTATAAATTCATATTTTAATTAATTATTTAAATAACATCCTGTACATAAAACTTTGTTTAATTATGTCAACACTTTGTTTTAAATTGCAATAGTGTGCAAGGTTGGTTATTTAATGATTATTTAACATTAGTTTTAATAACAATAAACTATGAGAAAGTTGTAAAAGTAATGTCGAGGGGACGCGCAGGGCTTTTTCCCACAGGGAACGGATCCTCCCCATAGGAGATCCCCCTTGTAGGAGATTCCCTGTCGCAGCTCCAGCTCATAATCTTCATAGTTTAAATTAAAAGTCGTTTTTTAGTATTTTGAATAATTGCATTTTAATAGTCAGGCAAGAGTTGTGACATGTGCTCAAGTATTAGTGGAGTTGGTAAGTCTACGTTTTATGTGTACTTATTATTATATTGAGCCTGTATTTGTGTATATTAAGACATTTTATATAATCGTTGTAATTACATTATACTTGTTTTGAGAACACTGTGTTTCCTTCAGACCTTGTTTAAAGACGTGTCAGGTTCTTACAGCAGGAGCAGAACCCTTATACAGTTAAGGGCTACGAAGCCAAGTTTAAGGCTAAATAGTGTTTATGTGATTGAGACCCAAATTCATATATTTTGTTATTTAACCCCCAAGACATAGATATTCCCATAATTATTTAAAACACGTTAAACTTAAAATTCTTTATAAAAGACACGCGTAACGTGACAGTATTATTAAAAAAGATGTCAAATGAAAGGTTTAAAGCAACATTTACTGGCGAAATTTATAGGATTTTATGACTTTTCTTAAAAGTAGTCAAGACAGATGCAACACGAGACGGAAGTCAATGTGAAAAATAAGTCAAATGAAAAAGATGTTTTCACTCTCTACGCGACGAAAAGTGAAAGCAGGTGGCGCTGTACGTTATTTAGCAAGAATCGCAGGAAACTTAAAATATCAGAGGGGGGAAACTCCTATGCGCAAGACTGGGGTAGCGTTATAATCCACTTGGCACTGCAGTCGTGTGGTGGGGTGGGTGGTGGGAGTGTAATGACAGATGGCAGGTGAATATTGATTTTTGTGTTGTGGGGACAAGGTGTCATGGAGGAAACTGGCTAATAATTGTGAATTTATTGATACTGGTAAACTTGGTGCATTTATTTGCGATTTCAATTTGTTTAATGGATTTAGTTATTATAAATTTGTGTTATTTCCTTGGAAGTATACCGGATGGACGCAGCCTTTAAATTACTTTAGTAATCGAATAGTAATTTGGTTACACCTGTTCACCATCGTCAAACAGTTTCCTTCGATTAGGAATCACATGTTTCTATGCTTTGTGTAAAAATTTGGGATGAGGGTGAACGAACAACGGACATTGTTGAAATTTGAAATATCTTTATAGGGTTTGTACTTTAAATTAACCTAGGATCAGTTATTATTCCAAACATTTTGAGTTGGGTATGGAAATTATTTAACAGTTCAAAATAATCTAAAAGAAATATCCCGTGAAAGAAATGCCTTTAACTTCAAATGATTTAGACATCGAATATGTTGAAAGAAATTAGTTACTTCTTCTGGCTTAAACTAAACGTTTGACGACAAAATATGTAAGTTATAAAATTTTATGTATTAATGCAAACTGTTTCTTAAACTGTAATCCACGGGACCCCATCACTGAAAGGTTTCGTAAAACTTAAGTGCTCAAGAAGATAACTAAAAAAATATTAGATTCTTCATAAAATAAAAAAAAAATACTAGTCTGGATATAAGTATTTGAAATAACTATCGTTTTAGTTGCAAATAAGTAATTTAGTTACAGAATGTTGCATTAAAACCATACGATTTAAACAAAGTAGGAGACATTGAAGAATGTTCCATTATTTATTCAAAAAGATTGAGATACGTTTGTTATTTTTCAATACTTACCTGAGTACTGCTTATTATTTATCAATGTCTCTTTGGTCCTAATTTATTATTTATTTTTGAGTTATCATTGACTTAATGGATAGCTTTTTTGAAACCGTTTATTAAAACGTAAAAGTGCAAATTAAAGTCGTTTCTACCTTTAACAATCAATGAAATTTTCCATTTGACAGATGTTTTGTGATTTGTAATGTTCTTTTTGCTTTTACTTTTGTCAAATAAGCTAAATGGGAACTAAGATAAGGGTTCTGTGGCAGTGTTATTTGTGCAAGTTGAAGTAAAATATGTCTGTAACATATTTTACCGTTGAATAATTTCAATACCTAACTCAAAATGTTTAAAATAATAACTGATTCTAGATTAATTTAAAGTACAAACCCTATAAAAATATTTCAAATTTCAACAATGCCCGTTGTTCGTTCACCCTCATCCCAACTTTTTACACAAAGCATAGAAACATATGATTCCGAATTGAATGAAACTGTTTGATGATGGTGAATACTGCCATTGGTCTGATTGTTTTATTTTTATACTTATACTGTGTTTTCTGTTTCAGAGATAATACTCTTCATAATGTTAGGGGCACAATGCTGTATTCTGAATTATGTAGCAGCCAACTACTTCATACATTTTGTAATATTGGATTCATATATTTATAATAAATTAATTTTTTGATTATGCTTGTTTTTTTTATCTAAAAACTGTTAGTCAAGTTAAAATTGGTTCATGCAACTCAATTTTTGCAGTATTATAGCGAATATCGCTATAATAACACAAAAATGCAGTTTGTGTGAACAAATCTTAATTTGGCTAATAGTTTTTAATGCAATTTTTACTGTCAAATTTGAATGGCTCCGCGCTTTTCTTCTCTTCTTCTTTTCTCATATGGCCTCTTACCCGATAAGGACTTAATTGAAAAAAATCAACCACGTCCACCAGGCGGCGCTGAAATTCTATCACCGTTTTCTAACATACGAGTAACCGTTCTAAGAATAAGTGTTCTGTGATTTTACAGTATGGTAAGAAAAATCGAAGTATGCGACAGTAGGATATCACTTATGAAATAACACAAAATAATGATTGTGTTATTTTAAAAAATTGTGAACAATGCTCAGATACATCAATTTTTATTTTTGATAAAACACATTTTTATTTAAAAAATGTCATCTCACATTTCAACCTGTCTGTCGTAGCTACTCCCTTGGATATTTTAAATGGCAATAGCGATAACTTATTTAAGAGGGTATTTAATTCTCTATTCGATAGCAAAATAATTTTTACTCATTTTCTAGAAGTACACAGAAATTTAAATATTTTAAATATATAAAAAATATAAATAAAAGTTCTTGATGCTATTCAAAATATTCAAAGGTGTTCTTACCCCAATCTGGGATGACACTTTTATAATAAAACTGGGATTCATAAGAAATAAAACTTTGAATATAAAATAAGAGAAGTCACTACAATATGAAAATTTAACTAATAATATCGAAAATGATGAAACAAAAATAATTGAAGAAATTGGCTATGAAGATACTTTAGATATTGCTTCGGATTTAAGCATTAATTCGGACGATAATGAAAGTTCTAAAGAAAATGATTTCTTTTCGGATCTTTAGAATTAAAATGAGTATGAGTATGTACCGGTGCAATTCCAAAAAAAAAAAAAATCCATAAAGCACTGTGTTGCGATTAAATAAATGAATGTTGCAGTGAATGATCAATTAACTAATTATTTTGTAAATGTTGTTATATTATTATGTTTCATTTCATTTTATACAGGGTGTCCTGAAATTAGACGGGGTCATATTTTAACAGCATAATCTACATCCTTAAGCAGGATTAAAAGTTCATATAGACATAGATCCAAAAACGTTTGGATTTCGAGATACAGTGTGTTAAAAGTAGAGTCTTGTAAATATTTTCTAAACGTTTAAAGATAACTAAGTGAAATTTGGTACAAATGCTAAACTTTTTACGCTCTATATAATGGACTAAGCCCCGTTTTTGATTATCTACATAGGTGGGTAAATTAGGTGAAGTTAGGGTAAAATTGCCCTAAGTTTTTTTATTGACCTTTTTTAACATTTTTGACTACACAATTTGGAAAACCAATGTTTTCCTTAGAATCAAGATAAAAGCATTTAAAAATTGCATACTAAGTTTATATTATCTTATTCGAAAGTGCAAACAATAGTTAGTAGGCCTGTGGAATCAGAAATTTAATTTTTTTAGCTTTGCAAAACCGGTAACTAAAGAAATTTTAAAAAATATTTACAAAAATGTGTCATTGGGACTTCACTTTTAATACCCTGTATCTCTAAAACGACACGTTTTCCGACCTATGTTTATATGAAGTTTTACTTCTATTTTACTATGTAGATTTCGCAATTAAAATATGACCGTCTAATTTCGGGACACCCTGTATATTTTTTTTAGTTGGCTAACTAAAATGTTTATAAAAAAAGAGATGACACTGTGGATATAAAAAAATACAGCATTAACAAGGTAGACATAGATTTTGAAATGAAGCTATAGCCAAAAATATAGAAATAGGTAAATCTACGCCTTTACCTTGGAAATTTCTCTTTGTCATAAATTCGCGTCTTTTCGTATTTTCTTGCAAAATCTTCCCAGATGCACCATTTAATGAAATTTTCATAATTCTACATATCGGCAATCTCAGTTTTCACGGAAATTTCTGATTTAACAGTATTCATTGTAAATAAGGTCAAATTCATTTATATGGAACTCCTTTTATGCATTTTAATCTGCTTATTTCTTCCTTATCACGAAAAAATATAAATTATGAAAATTGACGCTGCATCTACTTTAAAATCCGATCATCTCTGCTACTATTTAAACTGTTTGATATATTGATATTATTAGATACCTTGTCGCAAATGAAAGTGAAATAGCTGATCAGCAGTGCAGAAACCATGTAATTCTTCTAGAAATTCTTTGTTTTTTTTTTAATGTATCGACCAATCCCAATCATCGCTTGGTAATTTATTAACCATTTTTGCCCTTTCAACTTTTCTGATGTTTATGTCCCGAGGGTATACACCCGCGGTGCATATAAACTTTTATATCATACCAGTTCGTTATTGCAATCACAATACGAGTACAAATTAGTATTTTAAAAATGCGGTTTTATTTTAATAACATTGCCATTTTATCATTGTAGACACTATCGTTGCTAGGTGAATGCTGGCACACGTAAATGTCATAAAATCACAATAGTTTATATAGGGCCAAAGTCAAAATGAATGAAGATTTTGAAATTCCTGACGAAATTATAAAAAATGTAAAGAAAGCAACTGAAAATCTGTTGACAAAAATGTCTAGAGACGTCTACTGCCACTGCCACTAATAAAAACAATTTATAAATTGGTTAAAAGAAAATTGTGTAGAGCATATTAATAAAAATCTGATGTGTCCAACACATGACTTTCCTATTTAGTTATTATAGGCTTTTTCCGGTTATTTTGTACAACCTATTGCAGCATATCTATAAATGTTTAGAGGATAAACTAAATATATAAATTTTCCACATACATCTTCCTCGAAACATTTTTCTCTAGATATTCATTGAAAACGAAAATACTGAAACATTTAAATTTAGCACATTTTTTACAATTTTTCCATTACGGTCCATTTTAGAAAAATCATGTATAAACAAAAATTATAGAGATCAATATCGCAAACAACTTTTAGTTCAACAATTTTCATAAATATCTGAATTTTGCACATTTTGTCAAATTTCTCGAATACGAATCATTTTAGGAAATTTTGACATAAAACAAAAATTATAGATAATAATATTAGAAGTAACTTTTATTTAAACAATTTTCTTCTCCAAACATAAATAACAGATATATTTCATAAAATATAAAAACGGCCTTCCATAAAGTATCCCCCCCAGATGTTCCGACTTTGTCCAAAATCTAATCATTGCACGTCAAGCCGAAATAAAACTAAGTTTAAAATTTAATGTTTTTTCTTTATCCGTTTTTGAGTTTTCTTCAAAATTCAAAATTTACACATTTTCTCAAATATCTCGAGTACGGTCCATTTTAGAGAAATTATAGAGAATTATATTACAAACTTTTATTTAAACAATTTTTATAAAAAAATATTTTTTTTACATTTTCTGAAACTTCTCGAATACGGACCATTTTAGGAAAGTTTTGTATAGAACAAAAATTATAGATAAGAATATTCGAAGTAACTTTTATTTAAAGAATTTTCTTCTCCAAACGTAAATAACAGATATATTCTATAAAATGTACCCTCCCAGATGTTCCGACTCTGCCCAAAATCTAATCAGGTTATTGGACGCTGAAAAAAAGCTTAAGTTTAAAATTTTGTGTCTTTCTGTGTATCGGTTCATCAGTTATGGTGGATACAAACAAACACACACACGCATACGCACACGCACACATGCTCGCGCACACACATACACACACACACACACACACATACACGCACACGCACACGCACACGCACACGCACACGCACACGCACACGCACACGCACACGCACACGCACACGCACACGCATACGCACACGCACACTTACACTCATATGCACACTCACACGCACATGCGCACACACGCACGCACCCACCCACAGACGCGCACACACGCACGCACACACACACACACACACACACACACACACACACACACACACACACACGCACGCACGCACGCACACACACACACACACACACACACACACACAGACACAGACGCGAAAATAGTCAAAACTGATTTAGGGGACCTCAAAACGTAAAAATCCGTCGAAAACTCAAGGTCGAAAAAAATCATGATTCCTATACTTTCCTTATATCTGTGTACAGATAGGAAAGTAAAAATGAAACTGTATTGCTTGTATACTATGTCGATCTCGCTGAATTATTTTCTGTGAGTTCCTTATGGTCAAAACATTCGTACAGAAACTTGATAACAAAACAATAAAACATGATCAACGTCTGCTGCAGGCAATCTAACAATCACTGAATTCTTTGAGAATTGTCAATTTTATGTTAATTCGACTAAATAATTACTGAGGCCCTTTCTATGGGGTCTCAGTATTGCATTTGTGCAGACGAAAACATTTTCTTAACCCCATTTTTTTATACTTTTTTTCACGTTTCCGATCATTCTAAGTCTGTGTGTATGTATGCCGACACGATAACTCTAGAACAAAAGATCTGATTGACTTGCGGTTTTGATTTTCTTGAATAATTGCTTCTAACTTAGAACCCTATTGATTTTCAGAATTTTCGGTTCATCTTAACAACTTTATTATCAATATTCTTCAAATCCGCCCATGCATTTTTTATGTCACTTATTTTACGAATTCCTATCATCCCCAACGTTTAACATTCCTAACATTCCATACTTTCCAAACACTAATTGGAATTAAGAATTATATCTGTCATGCTCTGTCAATACAAATTAGCGCAGTGTTTTCAAGTGTTCAATTAAAATCAACAAGAAAGAAATCTTAAAAATACCTTATTTTTGACATACCATTTCCACACTCTTTAAAAAACAGTTCTATTAATTTATTTTCGGTCACACCCGATGGTTTATTTATCCATTTTGATTGCATTGTTGTACTACATAATTTTTAAATATAAATATTACGTCATCTATAAAATAATAAACAATGTACTTTTCGAAAACTTTGAAACATAATTACTTTGTGTTATCCAAAAGTTTTTAAAACTTTTTTAAATTAATTGAATTTATTTGTTTGACGCTAGCCAGCCAAGTTAAAAGAGTACTATCAACAAGAGGATAGCTGAATTCGTTTAATTTGTGCTGGGTTAACTGTGACGTCACTCGGTGGATACTTTTAAGGTATTTCTTTACTTAATTATAGACGAGCGAAGCGAGCGCGCCTGGCCGACGTGCCTTTTTTCCATCCACATTATAAGATCACGCTACGCTCCTCCTATCCACTTCCAAACCAGTACAGAGGAGATCGAGCGAAGCGAGCTCGCCCGGCCGACGTTTCGAAATTCGCGCGAATTTGATTTATTTCGATGTACGTTTTAAATGGGATGACTTTTAAAGTATTCCCCGAGTGACGAGTGACAGTTAACCCAACACAAATTGAACTAATTTAGATATGCTTTTGTTGATAATAGTCTTTAAATTTAGCTAGCTGGCCTCATTTTGTCAACCAAATAAATTCACTTGTTTTAAACTTTTAGATAATACAAAGTAATAAAAAAATTATGATTTTTATCACTTTACTTTATAGATTAATATTTAATTATTATGTATGCAACAATTCAATCAAAATGAATAAATAAATCGTCAGATGTGACTGGAAATAAATTATAGAGAAGTTATGTTATATTTAAATTACAACAATACCGTTTTTTGGTGGGAAAATCAGTATAAGTCGACTTATAAGACATATAACATAGATTTTCCCAGCTTCTTAATTTTTAGCTTGTACTCCTTTACCTACCCACAATAGATATTTAAAAGGTTAAGCAAATTAGACTTTCAGTGCCCAAAAATTCGTATAAAGCTGGACATTTTTTAAATCTTCTTTAAATGACCAAAATATGTGTTACATTTTTAAGCTGTTCTAAACTTTTGCGGGCAAGAAAACAGGACATTTTGGCACTTTTCAGTTTTTCACCTACAATTTTAAAACAACGCATTCTACTGAAAATTTCACTCGTATCTAAATTAAAAAACGTAAAATTTCAAGACGAACGACGTACATACGTACATTAAGGTCAAAATTGGTTTAGCCGTTTAGCCACAATCGATAATCGAAGATTGGCAATTTGACGGCTTGACCAATTTTAATTTTATTCTTTCATTTTGATGCGACTGAAATTTTACGTAGGTACGTCGTTTTCAAAATTAAGTCATAAAACTAAAAAAGCGCCAAAATTTTATTTTTTCACCCCTAAAATGTTATAATATCATACTTATTTGGTATGTCCAAAGTAGATTATAAAAATGTTCAGTTTTGTACGAATTTTTGGACAGCTCGGCCTTTTTTCGGCTAATTTTCCTAACCTATAACTATATTGGTATACAGGGTGTTACTTATTTATAGGCCGTTATTCCAAGGGCGCATTACTAAACGAAGTTAAAGTTGAAAAGTTCTTATAAAAATATGTACTAAAAAGTTTGGTTTTCAAAGTTAAAAAAAAAGGTTTTTTTCTACGAACTCTTACAAAAAGACATCTTTCGCCATAGGATACTTTCAGCGAAAACTTGATTTCCGTCACTAGTGAGAAAAAATCCCGTAACGTTTACTTTCGTCTCTAGTGACGAAAGTAAGTTGTTACATATTTTCATATATCAGTCGCCTCGTATAATATTTTGGCAGCTTATAATTATTAATAATGAAATAAAAAGATGCTCATTAAATTCTATATGCGTTTTTACCTAAACTTTATTGAATTAAAGATAAAATAAAAATGTATAAAAATAGTGCAAATTAAACCAATCTACATCTAGTTTCCTGGTTTTCATTTGTTTATTTGAAGTTTTATCACTTTTGAGAACTGTCAGTTTCAGTTCGTCCTAAATTTAACACATTTTCATGATGTCTGAGTCAGAAAGCGATTGTACTCCCCCAGAAATTATTTTTAAAGCTGAAGAAACCTCTTCAGATTTATTACCGGCCAAATCAAAAAAGAGATATGAAGAAATGTATATAAAATTTTTGGACTGGAGAGAAAAAAATAAAGTAAAATCATTTTCGGAAACTGTACTACTAGCATACTTTGGAGAAATATGTTCAAATTTTAAACCGTCGACGTTATGGTCCATTTATTCGATGCTAAGAACTACACTCTCTGTTAAAAATGATGTCGATATTAGTAAATATCCAAAGTTACGTTCGCTTTTGAAAAGAAAATCTGATGGTTTTAAAAGCCAAAAATCCAAAAATTTTTCGCCTGAAGACATAAAGACTTTCCTAAAGAATGCACCTGACTATAAATATTTAATAACAAAGGTAACGGAATTATTATTTTTATTTTAACAAATACTTAATACATAACTACTAATATTTGTAGGTAGCATTAGTTTTTGGATTATCTGGCGCTTGTCGTTGCCACGAACTAAAAGATTTAACAATAAGCGATGTAAAGGATAGTGGAAGTATTCTGTTAGTTAAAATCCGTAATACAAAAACAAAAGTTCTGCGTTCTTTTCATATTTCTGGACCCTTTTATGATATTTCTAAAAAATATATGAGCCTACGTCCCGCAAACATGGATCAAATTAATTCAAGATTCTTTATTAACTATCAGAATGGAAAGTGTAGCAGACAGGTTGTTGGAATTAATAAAATCAGTAAATTTTTTAACGAAATTGCTCAGTTTTTAACGCTTCCGAATCCTCAAGATTACACTGGGCACTGTTTCCGCAGAACATCCGCAACGCTATTAGTGGATGCAGGAGGTGACTTGCTTCTGTTAAAAAAGCACGGTGGTTGGAAATCTAGTAGTGTTGCGGAAGGATATGTTGATGAATCCACGAACAGTAAAAACCAAATACAAACCAAAATTTTACAATCTGTACAAAATAAGGAAACTACTAGTTCATCCGATTATGGCGCATCATCATCTGAAATGACATTTAACAGTAGAACAAATATGTCGGCATCTACCTCAATAAATAAAAAGCTTGAGTGTGATACCCCCATAATTTTGAACAATTGTTCAAATATAACAATAAATCAATATTTAAATAATAAATAATATTTTTGAAATATTTAATTGTTGGTTAATTTTTTGTTATTCCTAACACAAAATAAAGCATTTGCTAACGTTTGTTTTTTTTTTTTTTTTATTTTATTAGGTACCTACATGACATAATAGAGTTCGTAGAAAAAGTATAGTGTTTTACTCGTCGAAAATCATTTTCATCACTCGTGAAACAATATACTATTTTATTAATATCTTAAAGAGCCTTTTGTTGATTTTGTTGAAATTTGGTATTGTTCTTCATTGTGATAAGATAAGAAGTTAACACTAACTAGAAAATAATAATGAGTTCCAGTGGCATCGCGAGGGACAGCAACTTTTTTGTGAATGATACAACTGTTATTTTTTGTGAGTTAATGGAAATTTTTCACTTCATTATGTTTAGATCACTTTGAGATCGCTCTGAGACTGTTGGTACAAATCGCACCCCAACGATAATTGCTAGGTCGTCCGAGTATCCTAGATATTGGTAGCCTTTTGTGGACAATGTTTTTAGTAGGTCGTCTACTAGAACTGACCACAACTTTTTGGAAAAAATTCCTCTTTGTGGGCAGCCCCGCGTAAGTTTTGCCTGTATGGTTGCCTTTCTCTAGGCTGGCATTAATATTTTGCTTCTGAAACGTTTCTATATTCTAAAACCTTCTTTATTGACCTAGCTGGGGCATTATTAAAATCTCCTTTGATATTTAAGAAAGTAGCTATTGCGATTTCTTTGTCATGTTTTGACTTTAGATGGTACAGTGCTAGGTCAATTGACTTTACTGACTGGTATGCATATTGGTTGAGATGGAGCGAATTTATTTCCAATATTTAATCGCTGATAGAGACCTCTTTACATTGACATGGATGGTTTTATTGACGATGACGTATCAATTGGTAATGTAATACTCATATGTACTGCATAATATATTCTATAACCTCTTGATTAATTTAGGTGGAAGTCCAAATTTTTGCTGCAAGTTGTTCAGCAAACAAGTCAGCTTTTTATTTATCATGTTTAGTGCGTTGTTCCCAAGTACATATTATGTTTTAAAAAAGTCTATAGGAACACGATTTTTACAAATATCACATAATCGGAGAGAATCGTGAAAAAGGTTGTCAACAGAGAATTGCATCCTATTATAACCATCCAAAACGTCGATTTTCACCCGATTTATTCTACTGATTAGATCTAATGTTATTCAGAAAAGTAGGTCTTTTCAAAATAATCTAGAAAATATTTCATATGGCATTCTTTTTATTTCGCTCTATTAGTAAAACTAACACATTACCTGAATATTAATAAGAATTTCTCTGACACATTTATGCTCACACCTTTTAGTTTTCTTATGAGAAATACTGCAGATAAGAGTGACAAATGGTTATAGATTAATTTGTTATAAAGTATTAAAAATAGCTACCGCACACTTAAAATAAATTTATTATGTATCATACATAATATCTTCTGGTTTACGCTTTCGTGACTCTTTTATGTCTTGTAAATATAGACTGGTCAACGGAAACCATAGTAATTTTAACCGTTGGAATTTAGAACTTTTATATTAATAATTATAGTCAGAGAAAAAGCATTTATTGATTGATATTTTTGTCTGGAAATACATTCATCCGAAAAATATATTACAGAACAGTGTTAAGATGAGCTTAATTATATATTCAAAACACCATCAGTTAGCTAGATCTTAACAGTAATAAAAAACAAAACAAAAAGGATGAGTTCCGATACCAAAAAGAAAAAGGTCGGTTCAATTGTACTTTTAGAGAAAGCCATTCAAATTTACGGATTAATCATTCAAGAAAACTCTTATACCTTAAACATTAAATCAAATAAAAAATAATAATTAAGAAGTAGTGTAGTTATACTAACTTAGTAAATTAATGAATTTTATTCATTTTTAGCTATAATAAAATGTAATGTTATGTTTAAAATTGTTACAGAGAAATGGTCTTCTACTGATGAGGACTCTGATCCCTCATTAACAGCAAAATCTGCAAAGAAGAAACTTAGTACATATTGAATTTGTTAGTTCAACTTTAAAAGGAAATTAAAACTAAAAAACATAAAGAGTAAAAAACCAGAGTAAATTAACCATCCGTCAAATAACCCTCCCTAGTGAGATATTTGAAGAGTGGCCGGGCTAAGTGATCTAACGGCCAAAATTAAAATTTTTCAGAAATTAAAGAAAACTGCAGACATTATCATGCGAAACAAACAGACAGCCTATGCTTTAAAAGCCGGTTTCAACCATTACGATGAAATTGGCACTTAGATCTTTTAGTGGGACATTGGCACTCGCACATAGATCATATTGATAAAAAAAAACGAAAATTAATATTTTGCCACTTACTTAAGTCACTTAGCAAGACTACTTTTCATTTATCAGAGCACTTGTTTAGATAAAAAGTTATATGTGAATCAAAGATTAATTCTCCTGTTCACATTTTTGGATATCCCTAAAATCTTTAGACGTCTTCTAAAACCTCATCGTCCACTAAAGAGTCCTATTACAGGATTGAGTTATTTTATGCCAAATCTTATAAGTTATTTTGTCTGTCTCCATAAATATTTTCGATTATTGGAATCCGCGAATTTCCAATCAGACCTAATGATTTTTATTCAAGTATTCATTAAAAACCCTTTAATAAAACCTCCCACGCCTTGACCTCCCAAGTCATACTTGGGGAGATGAAGATCAGTGCATAGAGAGGATATCTGTCACAATTGGAACCCACTGGAAAATATAAAATATACCAGAATAACACATAAAGTGACTGATTAAATATTAATAAATATGGGATCATAATATCAAACCGACATGACACCCCCCCCCCCCACTAACCTTTAACAGAGTCTTCTAGATCAACTGCAACTGGAACGAAGAAAATAAGGAGGTACAGTAGAACCTCGATAATCCGAATCCCTGTAATCCGAACGCTCGATAATCCGAACGCCGTTATGGGAAAAATAAAAATAGTATGTAATCACAATTGCTACAGTAAACAGAGCATCACCATAGTAAACATTGTATCGTGTGTGTTGTTATTGTGCCTGTGTAGGTTTTTGCCTTCAGTCGCTCTCTAACTGCTATAGTAATCAGAGCACCACCATAGTTACCATTGCATCGTGTGTGTTGTTATTGTGCCTGTGTTGATTTTTTTTTTTTTTTAAATTCGCTGTTTAATGAACCAGTAAAACATTACTTGTGTACTGTAATTTCAAGTAAAATGGCTTCACAAGCACAAACGCAAGACACTGAACATAGAGGATAAACTTCAAATCCTGGAAAAACTTAAGAAAGGTGAAAGCGGAGCAGCATTAGCCCGAGAGTTTGGTGTCGGTAAGTCTACAATTACGGACATAAAGTCTAAACAAGATGCTATCTTAAAATATGCATCTCAACAAGATATCAATGAGGGACCTAAAAATAGAAAAACATTAAAATTAGCCAATAATATGGCTCTTGAGGATATCTTATATTTATGGTTTACACAAATGAAAAAGATTTACAGGAAAGAGACGCTTCGGCGGCTACTTCAAGCGATCGAAATGAAGAAAGTGTGATTAAGTTTACAATAAAATGAAATCTTGAAAACTGCTGCTACATGTGGGAGGGTTCCTGGAAAAGTTTAACTGAGGGAAATCTAATAAAAGCTTGGAACAAACTTTGGCCGAGGCCAGCTATCAATGAAGACGAAAATAACGAGGGACCTGAACCTGAGCTTCTTGAAGAAATCGCCGATCTTTGCAATGTAATTCCTGACTTTGAAGAGTGTGACCTGGCTTATGCAATAGAGTGACTCAACGGTGATATTAATGAGCATGGTTACCAAATCTACAATGACAACGAGATCCTGTCTCTTGTCATGGAAGTCAACGAACCTGAAGACAGCAGTGATGATGAAGACGCTATTAATTCGGGCCCATCCCATGCCGATGCGTTCACTGCTCTTGAGACAGCAATGAACTGGTACGAAAAGCAACCTGAATGCTGTTTACCTTAGTTGATCACACTAAAGAAAATCCGTGATTTAGCAGCCAAAAAACGTTCTTTAACCTTAGTTCAGAAAAAAATGAGTGACTATTGAATGTTCTTTGTTGAGTTTTTTGTTTTCTTTAATTTTTTTTTATCTTTCTGTACAGAATAATTTTTTTGTGTATTCAGTACTGTATTTTCGGTGTCTGTATAAGATTTAATACTAAAAATAATACGAAATTCGTGTGCAATACATTACATAAAACATAGTTACCTTACTGTAGCACAGTAGTATTTCATAAAACAAACTATTTACCTTTAACAATACAACGTGCTCCTTATTTTATGGGAAATAGTATATCAGTGTACATTTTTTGCTAAGCATTTTATATTATAGTCTTCACAGTTTAACAGACCCCCCTCCCCCCTTAATCCATATTTTTCATCAGATTTTTTCAGAATCAATAGGATTCGACCCCTTATAAAGCTTGATTTTTTCTGAAAATTTCAATTTGATATTTTTCTTTGTTTAAAGTTGAAGGTGGTAGCCATGCGTGAGTTATAAGTTCAGAAAAGGTAAATCAAACGAGGGTGGTCCTTAGGATCTCACAAGAGTATTTTTTTTACGACCGGTTTCGAGGATCAGATCCTCATCATCAGGTAAGGTCTAAAATAGAGAGGAAAAACGAATGAGCTCATAATTAATAAAGTGGGTTTAAACATTTTAATATGAAAGTTGTCAAATATCAAGAACTCACCCGTAATTACTCATCTATTTAAGATTAAGTTAAGAGAATTATCCCAGGGTCGGTGTAAAAACAAGTATGCGAGTATTTTTTAAAATACATAAAAAACAATAGTTGCAACAAAAAGTTGATGTCAAAACACATAAACAAAAGTAGGTCTAAAACTATTAATTAAAATTATTAAAATATTTCACGAACGGACGAACAATTAAGACAAACAAATTTAAAAACTTTTTAAACCCTACAAGCACTAAAATGGGTTCTTGGACAAGTGTTTATAATTCTACAGGAATTAAATTTTATTTAGATTAAATATACTGATTAACGCCCTCTAGGTATAAATAGACGAATTAACCATTCTAATATTTAAGATAACAGTTTAGAGGTTGTCAAATTTAAATATTTTTACCATCGGCTAATAGATGGCGTTGGCGAAAAAATAAATGTTTCTTAATAATAATATAGGTTTATAAAATGAATTGTTTGAATTTGTACGTAATAATAAACAAAATGAAATAAATAAATTATTAATGTTAAAAGTAGAGTCTAGCATTAGCGTTGGAAAATAATTTTAGATGTACTAATATTCAAATTAAGAAGTTGGTAATAATCAACGGAAAAAGGAAATGGTGTTAAAATGAAAAGAAGAAAAAACTATTGATTTGGTTAGTTGTTTTTTGAAGTAATGTGCTAAAAAATGAAAATGGAAATGGAGACAGAATAAAAATAAGATAAGTATAACTAATAATTAAAGTCAATAGAATTTCATAGGGAAATTTTAAAGTAAAAGGGGGGGGGGTAATTTAAGGGAAACGTAGATTTTTAAAAAAGAACTGAGAACGTGGGTGTGGATTCGGAAAAAACTTGTGAGTTTAGTGATAATGCATTGGTACTTTTTCTTAATCTAAATATTTCTAGGTTCTCCAAATTATTCAATATCAACTTGTTGTGGCAAATGTGGAGTACCCTAAAGCCATCCCCTGAGTCAAAATCGTGATTGGACTCTACTAGATGGGTTGCAAAATGTGAGAAGCCGGTTGTGGCAGTATTCAAACATTTTAAATGTTCTTTAAGTCTAGTCCTAAAATTACGAAAGGTTCTACCTACATATTTGGCTGGGCAAGACTTACAACTGAGTTCATATATGCCTGGTTGATCCATGATGTCCACTTTATCTTTATTCTTGATGAAAAAGTTACTAATTGAGTTGGAGGATTTAAAAGAAATTTTGAAGTGATTTTTGAGGATATTGGAGACTTTATAAGAAATATTTCCAATATAGGTAAGTGACATATACTTACTAATGCTAGCCTCTACAGGTATAGGGTTAGTTATAAATGTTGTATTTTGAATAATTCTATTTTGTTTTTTACTCAACATTTTCTTTGTTTCTGAATTAGTTTTTTTTTTCAATATTTCAACCCCTGTTATATCTCCATTTTTATTTATTTATTAATTTATAAATATGCTTATAGAGCTTGATTTTTGCTAAACATTTTATGTTGATATCACTTTTCGGTTTTGATTCATGTTTTTTTTATTTAACCCCCTTTAAACCTCCCATTTTTATTTAGATTTTTTAAAATCAAAGGGCATGTTCCCCTTATAGAACTTGATTTTTGCTAAAAATTTCAAGTTGGTCATTTTTCATTTTTGAATTAGTAGGCTTCGTTTTCTTATAGATCTTCATTTTTAGTAAAAATTTCATGTTGATATCGCTTTCGGATTTATGAATTTATTTCTTAATTTTAACTCCCCATTTTTATTCAGATTTTTCAAAATCAAGAGACTTTATAGAGCTGAATTTTTGCTAAAAATTTTAAGTTGATAGACTTTGTCCCTTTATAGAGCTGGATTTTTGCTAGAAATTTTAAGTTGATATCATTTTTCCTTTTTGACTTGTGGACAAAAAACGTGACATCGGATGAACAGACAAAGTAAACCTATTATACTCTTCAGAAACTACTATGCGAACAGTATAATAACAGAAGACAATAGTATTAAATAAATTAATAAAATTAAGTATTTATATAAGAAATTTAAATATGTAATTTAACAATAATTTTAGAGTTTCTTTTTTATTTATGTGATGTATTTCTTAATAAAATTAAGAATTTCTTTTATTTTATTTTTATGTAATTATAATAATACATTCACTGTTGGGTACTAATTAACAGTGCTGTTCCTAAATTGGCGCTGGGAAACAGTAACAAAGCCTACACAGAACACGAGGCTAATAACCATAGCAGTTGATGCCGATGACACAAAAAAAATATTAATTTTAGTTTCTTTTTTACATGTGTGTTTATATGTAAAATATAGAGTTTGTTTTTTATTTATCTTTTATTGTAACATAATTTGTGGTTAAGTTATTAATAAAAAAAAAAATCGCGCCTTTGCATTTCTTTTTATAGACCAGTGCGGATCCGTTTTAATTGACTTCCCCCGCCGCGGCGCGCCGGCCCGAGGGATCCCATCCACTCCTAACTTGTTGTTTACGTCTGATTATCAACTGTTAAAAACAACAATTAGTTTATTTAATATACCATGAGTTTCAATAAACTAATCAACGAGTCCTCAAAGGGGTGGCATATTGAGTGTTGCACAATATTGAAAAGTCTCCTGGGACGGCCCTGCATATCGAGTAGCTTGAATCGCCATACGTGTTAGATTTATTTGACAGTAAATTAAAGTTATCTTTTTGCAATATTCTATCGCTTGTTTGGTGTTTTTTAGCACGTTATATTTAATGAATAACGTTTGTTATACTTTTTTGAGTCCTTTCTGGTACTAACCCGTAAATTAGCTACTTTTTTTTTACAATGATGATAATGAATCAAATTAGTCCCAATTCAAATCACGCAATTTGCACGACGGATTTATGGACGCGGGTTAACGAGATAATTACACCCCACACCAGGATCAGTCCAAATTAACTGGAAAGTGTTTAGAAACGTCTAACTTATAGCTTATTATGTAATAGATCGTTCTAGACAACGATCGAAATAATAGTAAAATTAGTTCTAACCTAAATTAGTAATTCAAGAATGGAAAATTTAAAAGTTTATGAGAACTTTAAGAATTTTAAGTTACGCACATATTTATAGTTTGGTTAAATATTTCTTGAGTTAAAAAAAAATTAAGTCAGTCTTTTTTGCATTCTGTTTAAACACCAAATTTTGTGAATTATTTGGCAATAAGAATGTAAAACAGTTAAAATTAGTTTTTTCTATAACTATCAGAAAAGGGCTGCACTTATTAACGTAAGTGTCTAAAATGAGACATTTTTCATAGAAATTATTTTTTTTTGCGATACTGTGACACCGTACGCAATAGTAGTTTGTACAAGAGTGGATTTGGACAATCCACTCGAGTTGTACGCTATATTTTTTTACGACTAACGAAAATCTACAAATTTTAAAGATTATTTTTGGTTATTAAGATAACATAACTAATTCGAAAATTATTTAAGATTTTTACTAATTTATAAAATAAAACAACTACAAAAAAATTATAACAATTGAGGGATCCGATGCATAAATCGGCTAAGTCCATTTTTTGGGCAAAATGAGTTACGTTCATATTATTGCACAGTTTTAAATTATGCATCTTCCAGTGCATTAAGTAGCTCTCTAATGGATAATGTTATATGGTAGTGATAGTGAAGATGATCCTTTTGGAGGCACGGGTACAGACATCGACGAAGATTATGTGGCGGCTAATCACAAACATAACCCTAACCTCAAAAGACCACTTTCAACAAGCTCGTCTTCGAATAATTCTAATGAGGAAATTCAAGGCACTGGAACTGTCCCTATCATGTTAGAAAACGTCCGTGTTACACACGAAAATGGAAGTGATCAAATACCTGGAATTCTTGAAAACACGCTATAACTAGAAAAAAAGCGGCTTGTACGTTGACAATTATGAAACAGAAACATACAAAAAGCTAGAAGAACTAACGGTGAGCCTTATATAAACGTTGCAGGTATTCATAAACCTCGAAAACATATTGGTAGTAACTGTCACTGTAAACTAAAGTGTTTTGATGAAATTGGACAAGAAACTTGTGAAACAATAATTCGTGATTTTTGTGGTATGAAATCAAAAGATCTACAGAATGCATATTTGTATGGCAATATTTTCAAGATAGAAGTACAAAGAGCTAGACCACATTTCGGTGACGGAAATAAAAAAAAATGCAACATTTACTTACAAGGTCATTTATTACTTGCAATATAAAATCATTCGTTTAGTTTAACTTCGTGGTATTATTCTAGATTCGCTGCAATGGTGTGATGTGGAAAATTTGCAAAACAAGCATTCCTCTCTCTTCATGTAGAGAGTATGTGTATGATAGAACATTGGCTGCTAAATGACAAAATGATGTAGCCAGTCTGCTACACCATTTTCTTAATATCTACATTAAAGAAGAAGTAACTGATATAAACATGTTTTCTGACAACTGTTCGTCGCAAAACAACAATTTTGTTTTAGTACAGTTTCTTTATACTGTGTTGGCAACTACTGGAAGATTTAGACTAATGCAGCACAAGTGCCCCGAACCTGGACATAGTTTCCTCCCGTGCGATAGGAGCTTTGGAACTACAGAAATACAAAAAAGAAAACATGACAAAATATATTTGCCTCAAGAGTACTCGAATATTATTAAAACTGCAAACAAGAACTTTAAAGTTATCCATGTAACGCAGGATATATTTTTAAATTCCAAGGCCCATTTGCAGAAGTTTTTTATAAAGAATCCTTCAAGGAAGAAGAATAAATTTACGATTTCAAAATATCGAATCATGCGTTATGAAAAACTAGATACTGACATATCATTTAAATGCAGTGAAACAGTCTCTTTCAATTTGTTCAATGCTTTTGAAATTTAAGATAGGAGGGATGTGCCGCCCCTGACCTTACCTAACCCTACAAATAAGATGTATAGAGAAAAACAAAAGTTAAAAAAAACTTATTTAATGACTCTGGCAAAAAATTATGTGCCACAATGTGATCAGTGGTTCTATGAAGAAATCAGAGGCTACCATCAGAGCTTTTCGCATCAGAATTCAATGATGATGAATCAATGAAAATATTTTAAGTTTGCATCAAAAGTTTAGTTAAACCATCTGTTTGTTAATTTAATTCAGTAAATTAACTAAAAGTTATATTTTGAATATAAAAATTTAATTTGTTTTTCTCTTCCCTCTTAAAAAATCAAAAAACTTTGAATAAACCAGTCAAGTCCATTGCTCTTACCCTCATAGCTGGTTTATTTTCTTGATTTAGGCATTGATATTTTTAAAAAATAATGTATCAGGATAATCTGAATAGACAACAAAATACGAAAATTTTCAGTATCTAAAAATTTTACATCAAAAATGTTTTTCTTGATTCCCAACATTTTTCCAAATGTGACTTGACAGGTTTATGAATTGGACCCCTCAATTAGTCTCCAGCCCAGATTTGAACCCGAGCCCCTGCATGAACAAATGCCTGGTCTCACCTTCATCGAGAAACTAACAATTTTAACTTAAGTACTTGAAATTAAATTGCTTCCATATAGTTTGAATAAAATTTATTCACTTACAGTAGCCCGGTAACCAAAATATGAACTTTGTTTGGTAAATTTCATATTTGTGCAGTATTCTTACTACGTAAAATGGATATGAAATATATTCGTTCAGTTGAACGCGATGTCATACTTTTTCGATCCAATGTTTTGTGACGGGCTAAACGAAGTATGTTATGCATTTCATGATCGCGAAGTTCATCAACAATTGTTTGGACAGCCATGGGTAAGCAAACCGTACCAGCCTGGCAATATATCCTTCGTATTCTTGAAGTTGGGGCTCTAACACAAGCAGAGTTTACAACTCCTTCTAATTTTAAATTTGACTTCCCTCATGGCATTTTATTTCATTGTCATTGGCCTCTTCTCTATGTTTCAAACCTTTTTTTTATTTTTTACTCAATGGAAGACATTATTTTATCCTCAACGGTAGACATCTTATTTTCTATATCAGCAGAAATTTGATTTCTTATAGAAAAAATATACTATAGGAGACTTTAATGTATCTAGAAGACATTTCAGGAATCACTTTTAAATTACAGTTTTTTTTTAGCCATTTTTGTCCACTATTTATTTACAATCCCACTTTTGACAGCAATGTAACAAATATATTCAATTTTCTTAAACTCAAGGCGATCTATTTCAAAGGTGACTTATACAGGGTGGCCCAGAAAGCAGCTTATTAAAGCATTTCTTGTTTACTACTTCATGTGTACGTGTATTTTTCTCTAATTGGAGTTTTGGAAACTACTTTTAAAGCAATAAGGAAACCCTTTACTACATATTATACAGGGTGATACTTCCATAATAATTATTTACTGCAAGTAAAATTGGTAAAAATCACAGTTTTCTACAACACCCTGTATAAAAGAAATAAGTCGGTCAAAAATTAATATTTTTATTTCTATAAAGTAAAAATGATATAATCTTTAGAGTGTAAAATATTCATTCCATTTGTTAGACTAGTTTTACATGGTCGCAAATCTAAACACTACATCTTCCAATAAAACTGAATTCTTAGCTTAGGACATCTTATAAAGTAAGTGAATACAATATCGCTTATTATGTTTTTATATAAAAGTACTGTATATTAAAAAATAATTTTTTCGGAGTAGGAATGTTACTGATACATCATACTAATAATTTAAAATAGTAAAAAATGTTACGGGTAAGTTTGTGCATTTTGCAAAAATTTTTTTAAAACATTCCACATTGGCGATATTGTCTCAGGGGGATAAGAAATAACGCCACATAATATAATTCATACAAAATGTTTTTATCGAAAATTTTACAAGAAAAGTCAGTTTTTCTAAATTAACGTTTATTCAAATAAAAAGAAAACCTAAACATAAGTAGTAATAAACAAGAAAACAATTTTTAGGAAGAATTTGAACAAATGTAACCCTCAAACTTATCCTTCTTGGTTAGTCCCAAGCAATCGTCGTGTAAATAGCTGTTGCAAACCACGCAAAGACGCATGTCTGCGATTCTGTCCATTTTGCATGCTTTGCAATACCAACTTTCTTTACTTAGCGCTTTCTTCGGGCCGAAGGGCTTTTCCCTGATGCAGGTTTCTTTGACTTGGGAGTAGAAGTGTTGCCTGTTAGATCAGACTTGGCGAAAGGTGTTTGGTAATGACTTGTGCTCTGGAATTGACTGCTGGTTTTCTTGGCCTGGTGTCATAATATTTGTGTTCCATTTCAGGTGTGGTAAATATATCCAAAAATGACGTGTTTTGATTTTCTTCACTCTCTTCGTGCTGTTCGTCTTCTTTGGCGTCACTATCTGTATTATCGTCTAAGCTTCCAGACGGCAAGGATCCACTCTCTTCAGAATCACTTATGTCACGTAACTGAATTCCTTGAAGTTTTTCAGCAGCTGCCGAGAGATCTGGAAGTGGTGTACGTGAAATAATGGGTCGACTGTTGGAAGGACCTGAAGAGGGTGTCATGACTATGTTGCGTAGGTGGTTGTTGGCTAGGATTTTCCTGTTCAGTTACACTGCTTGGAGCATAATATGCTTCGGGTGGTAAAATGTCCGGATTGAACGGATAAATTCCAGTTGCTGCGAAACTAGATTTAATGTTTGATGGTGTCATACATTTGTCCCAAACTACAGAAAAAATGTTTCCAAAACATTGTTTTGCTATAGCACGATCACTATGTGTTGACCAGTATTTAAGAACTTCGTCATCCCAATAGTGTTCAAATGAGCGAAACACATACCTATCCATAGGCTGTAGTTCGTGCGTTATATTGCTTGGCAAGCAATATAACGTTATACCTAACTCTTCTGCGATAGTGACAATAGAATAATCCAGATGACACTTAGCACCATCGAAAATTAAAAGCGATTGACCAGCAACTTTGCATTTAGCAAAATGATGCAGCCATTGTTTAAAAGCATCAATGGTCATACTACCTTTCGGAGTCATTAACACCATACTAGACGCCGGAAGTGTATCTGCCCATTTAGGCTTCATCCTTTTTCCTTTAAATAAAATTAAGAGAGGAATCGCAGAACCTAGGGCATTGCCACAAGATACTATCCTGACGTTTTGTCCATGCTCATTTGCCACAAGGTGCACTCGCTTTGCTCCTTGGCCATTGGCGATATTGCTACGCGGTTATTTTGGCGATATTACAAACATGCGCACATGTCTACTGTTTCTTGCTTATTTCGGTAAAAAAAACATACGATTTTTAAAGATTTACCATTAGTTGATAGCTCATTCTTTACTAAAAACTGCTGCTGATAAAAAAGCACCTGCCTGCACCATCTTTGAAATATCCAATAAATTGCTTACATCGGTGGTGGTGGTGGTGGTGGTGGTGGTGGTGGTGGTGGTGGTGGTGGTGGTGGTGGTGGTGGTGGTGATGGTGGTTTTGGTGGCAAAGCAGTTTAGGTGGGAAACTAACTGCTATACGAAAATGTGAGGTTAGATTTCACCACAAATTGAAATGTAGATTACTTTTACTATTGGGAAAGTACCCCAAGCGCCATTTGTCTTTCAGAAACCAAATCTTCCAAGATATGAACCCTTGGCGTTATTGCCAGCTTGGCGATATTGTATTCACCTACCTTATATTTCATCCTAATAAACCAAAGGAAAAAATAGTAAGAAATAAGATTAAATAAATCTTAATAATACTAATTTTTGATCGACTAATTTTTTAAACAGGGTGGTGCAGAAAACTGTGATTTTTTAACAATTATACTTGCAGTAAATAATTATAATGGAAGTATCAACCTGTATAATACATAGTAAAAAATTTCCTTATTGTTTTAAAAGTGGTTACCAAAACTACAACTCGAGAGAAATACACATAGGTTCACACATGGATCAGTAAACAAGAAATGTTTTAATAAGCTGCTTTCTGGGTTACCCTGTATAATTCACCCTTAAAATAGATCGCTTTGAGTTTTATAACACAGAATATTCTAAAAAGTGTGAGATGGTAACTGCTTCGCCGTTGTAATAAAGATTTTAGAATAAAAAAAAATCTACCCCAAATCTTCGAATCACCCTGTAACAAATATATTTTACAAAAAATGTTCTATGTGAACATGTGGTATAAGAATTAAAAAAAAATAAAATTTTAAATGTTTGTAGCAGTAATAAAAACGTCGTATGCAACTAGGCTTGTAATTTAAAATTACAAATTCATAAATAATTATTTTTCTAATTTTGACATATAAAGTGACATTTTTTATTAATCGCAATTGAATTCGGCTAAACTTACAACCTAGTAATAATGTTATTTTGGTCTTTATTTTCCATTCTAAATCAGCACAACATAATTAAAACAATACATGACAAAATAACCCACTTTTTTAAAAATAAATAACTTTAATAAGCCATATAAACACACTTTTATTAATATTATATTTTGTCAATATAATGATGCATACCTAAGTAACATAATACACCAGAAATAACGTTATACTTTGTGTAGAAATTAGTCATTTATGAAACGACTCTAAACCACAAGACAACGTCGTTTTGACTTTAAGCATTTCTTTAATTATACTATGACATTGTCACAACGTTTACTACAAATAGTAAATATTTTGGGACTGATAATAACATTTTAAAAACGTTTAAGTGATAACTTTAGTTAGGTCCCAGACAGCAGTGTGACGACATTTTGACGACATTTTTTGGTAATTCTTGGTCATCGACGTCATGTTATCAAAATATGAGGTGATTGTGACGTCATTTCTTTAACGTCTTTTTGACGTCACAAATTCGACGTCAGTGTGACGTCAATTTATTGTCACTATTAAATTATGGTTTATATTAAACGTGATTTCAATACATTTTATTTATGTAAAATGATATGATTTTTTAAAACTCTTAGGTCTATTAACGTTTAAATCTGGCGCTTAAAATGCATAAAGATTGTAGACACCACGTGACACAGGACTGCGTCTGTCTGTGGTTATCGGTCTGTGGGGTATGGCTCGTGTGTGTTCGATCCGTTCGAGCAAGCACGTGAACGGTATCGCGGATTGTTGCATCGGCCATGTGTAATGCATCGTGGATCGTGGCCCGTATGCATTTAAGATTGTCATTAAAAGTTAAGAGAAGGTCAGTTAAAGAAGTTAAATCTATATCAACACAGCACAAGGTATATATTAAACATCTATTTCCCTTATTCTTTAATGATTTTATATCTTTTACATTCATGGGCTGTTTCCTAAAATGTTCCCAGGTTCGTGAAATAGTATAAAATGGCGGCATTCATAGTCTTCATAATTGTGCCAAAGACAAAATAATAACGAACAAGTTGACCACATTTGAAGCAGTTGTATTTATGTAAATTAATGTTTTTGTCAATAACGTTTCATGTATTTAAACTGTTTTTTCTTTTTAAATATAATTATTTCATTTTCTAATTTTGTTTGATTAAGTGACCCACAGTTCCTATAGAAAAGTTACAAAGGAGTAACAATATCAAATATAACGTCATGGTGACGTCTCAAATAATAACAAAGGTGACATTAAAACAACGCTATAAAAACGTCATAAGGACGTTATAAAGACTACTAGGAAACGTTATAAAGACGTCATATTTAGACGTAAAAAGGACGTCTAAATATGACATTTGGGCTGTGACATATTCACGTTATTTTACCGTCATTATCACGTTAGTTTTCAGAGGATAAATGACGTCCTGTATGATGAAAATAAGATGTCATAATGACGTCAGTCTGCTGCCTGGGGTTAAACGTTTTCTCGACGTAGGGCCGACGTTGTAAGATTTAACTAGGCAGTAGGCAATTTTTCAGTTTTAAAAACCCAAAAATGATTGACTAAATTGATACAAAACAGAGTTATGACAACGTTATGTTGACGTCGGTCACGCAACTTCTGTTTGGTTGCGCAACCTTTTTAAACAAGTCGCCGCAACGTTAATTTGTTACTTGTGTATGCAACTAACAATACAAGAAAGTAGTAAGTTGCCTAGATATTATTAAATTCATACCAAAATACAATCTTATAAATAATCTAGTCAAAATTAGAAAAAATATTGTATGTAACACGTTACAAAATGTCGTTTTATGTAACTCGTTCATGTTGCGGGATATCGCTCTGCTCGTCCCGCAAATATTCACTCATCATATAAAATAAGACATTTCGTAACTGGTTTCATAACACGATACACAGACTAACGGTATGTTCCTGCGCGTGCAGCTGACTGACGGTGACGTCACGTGGGACGTGCTTTAAATGGGGGATAGTGTTCAAAATTCGATATTTTGCCAATTTTAGATTTTATGCAGTTACTTAAGCTTTATTAGTTATTTTGTAATATATTCGTTTACAAATATGAAGGTATAAGGTAAATAATACTAATAAAAATATTAATTTTTCTCATAAATTATAGGTATTTTGTAAAAAATCCATAACCTGGCTATAAGATAAGTAAAAAATATAGACTAAAAATATAAGTTTGACTCAAATTTGTACTTTCTGGACATCGTAGTTCTCTTGCAATCTCTTTTCTTATGTGAAATAAAAATAAATGAGCAGAAACAAATTATTTATTAATAAAAAGTAAGTACACAAAAAATTACTTTTTATTTGGTAAATTTAAAATATTTTTTGTCAAGTTTACTTTGAAAATAGTCACAACCAATTTTTCTGTTCATTTTTCTTATTCTTATACAGGGTGTCCCGAAATTAGACGGTCATATTTTAGCAGTGTAATCTACATCCTAAAATAGGAGTAAAAGTTCATGTAAACATAGGTCCGAAAACGTTTCGTTTTCGAGATACAAGTAAAGTCCTAATGGCACATTTTTGTAAATATTTTCTAAAATTTCGTTAGTCACCGGTTTTCCAAAGTTAAAAAAAAAATGAAATTTCTGATTCCACAGGCCTACTAATAATTATTGTTTACACTTTCGAATAAGATAACATCAACTTATCATGAAATTTTCAAATGCTTTTCTCTTGAAAATGGTTCGTCCTAGCGAGATGCAACAAGAGTAGCTTTATTATAAAGAAAATATTAGTTTTCCAAATTTTATAGTCAAAAATGTTAAAAACTGACAAGAAAAAAACTTAAGGTAATTTTACCCTAAGCCCCCCCTAATTTACCCATCTATGAAAATGATCAAAAACTGGGGTTTAGTCCATAAAATAGAGCGTAAAAAGATAAGCATTTTTACCAAATTTCACTTAGTTATCTTTAAACGTTTAGAAAATATTTACAAAAGTGTGTCATCAGGACTTCACTTTTAACACCCTGTATCTCGGAAAAGAAACGTTTTCGGACCTATGTTCATATGAACTTTTACTCCTATTTTAGGATGTAAATTACGCTGTTTAAATATGACCGTCTAATTTCGGGACACCCTGTATATGTTCGTGTCCAGCTCATACATGGCATTACTTACAAAGGACCGATGTATTGGGACAGAAAACTACTGTTTTATCTGCTAAAATTTTAAAATACCGATTTATTTTCTTTGCCTAATGAGACCCGTGCACCTGGTGGAATTCAGTTTCATTTTCTTGCGTCTATGTTTAAGAGGAATCTCACAACTACTTTCCTCAAAGTGGATACGCAACTTCAATTAAGTTTGTCCTTTTTTCGATAAGAATTTACCCGTATTTTGTGGCATTCGGAAATATCTCCACCGCGCAGCCCGGCATTTTAAACATTAATTTAGTTCTTCCCTGTTATATATCGGAAAATATAATCACTGCTAACACAAAAACAAATAAATTATTAAATTATTTTATACTATTTAAGCGAAAAGTGTGAAAATAACTTAAAATTTCGTCCCGCATTACGTCATGCGCGGTTTGGACGAATTTTGAAAGTCAGCATACCGTTAGTATGTGTATCGTGTTTTATAACTATTACAAAACCAGCTGATCATTTTGACACTTACTGCGATTGAATATGATGATTTTTGATTTGTCAAAATTAGAAGAAAGTATTTACATAAATTTCAATTTTATATAAAATCCACTGCATTAAATTGTTTATGGAGAAAACTTGCGCGTTTTTTATTAAATATTAATCGTTGACTGTGCTATCTACTTCATAATCTATATGGCGCATGCAGTGACATAAATTATTTCCAAAATGAACATGAATATTTTGTACTATGTATTTGAATTCGCATTAATTCGTAAATAATATAAACTCATGACCATAAAAATTAGTGGCATTGACCCACTATTCGTTCTAATTATTTTCTATTTTCCATGAACTTTTATAGATACTATTTTATTTATATGTATCTAATTGATTTCATATTTAACATTTTGTTTCATTGGTAGTTTTATTTAGGATACTGGTCAACCAGTTAAAAATTGGTATATAAATAACGGGCATTGAGCTACAGATTACCATCAGGTATACATAAAAGCTTCTAATAAAAGCTATAGACTTTTGGCAGCACCTTAAAATTAGTCATGGATCTTCTTAAATTAAAAGCTATTCTGCAAGAAAAAATACGAAAGAGTACACTTTTATTTTTCTATGGTGCACTTAGGTACATTTTATGTCACCATTAGTGTAACACATTAGATTTGAAACTCTTTTGGCTCCTAGTACTTCTTCAAAAACTCAATGTTCTTCTAATTACGCCATTGTTTTTAATATCTAGTCACACAAAAATTGATGCCTATATGTGAAGATGATGTTTTTTTAATGAAAAAAAAAAAAACTTAATTATAATTTTTACAAACCGAGTTGCTAGACTACTTAGAAGACATATTCTTTCTGTATTTCAAAAAATATGTGGTTTTTGCAAGACAGCGCACCAGCAAATTACAGTGACTAAAATAATATATTTTCTGGCAGTACCCTGGACGTTGAAGTGCAAGGAGCCCAACCGATGTCCCTATTTCTTAACCACCCAAGTAACACATTAAGTGATTAATAAGATTAAAATGTTATATCAGGTAGCATCTTTTCGGGTGACTTGAGACGTATGGGAGACTTGGGACACTACTTCCCAAATTATTTTTATTCAATCTGGCAACGCTGCTACTGCCAGTCGGCGTAAGGTGGCCAACGGATATTGCGACGGACAGTCCCGACCATAGATTACTAATGTGAATAGATGGGAAACTCAATGGTAAAATTCTGAGTCGATGTGCTGTCAAATTGGAGTGGTACTAAAATTCAATATGGCCGCCACGAGCGGGCTTTTTGAAATTTAACGTTGTAGTAGCGCAAAAATGTAATGAAGAAAATCAAATAAAGCAAAAAAATATTTAACTAGTTTCAAATCATAAAACAACCATATTGACTGTTTTGTGATTTGAAACTAGTCAAATATTTTGCCAATGTATATCTTTATTTGATTTTACTTTATTATATTTTTGCATTAATTTCAAACTTGAAATAAAATGCAATTTATTTTATTTTTTTTTTTATTACAGTAAATTAACGCCGCATCATATAATTTGTCTATTTAAACATGGAAATACTCAAACAAACATGCATTTACACCATTTAAATAATTAAATATTTATAAAACAAACCTATCAAAAATGTTTTCTGTAACAAAATCAGCATATATAAGTGCTCAAGACCTTTATAAAAGTTTTGCCACTTGGAGTGGCAAATAAGTTTGAAAATTGATGTTAAAGCATCATCCTTTTTTACTATCGAGGCAAATTTGAGTGTTGATAAAATTTGCTATACGGTTATTGAGTCGACTAGTTAGGTTGAGGAACATTTCTTCATCTGGTAATTGTTTTCTCGATTCATTTATACAGCACTTGTATTTATCAAATTTTTATTCATCATCTTGGCATTGTGATAAATGAATTTAACTTTCGAGCTTAAATTAAACTTACACACGTTTGGACCCTTGAAGATTTTGGGGTGTTTTCTTGTTTTATGTCAATGGCATTGAATCAAATTTTGATATTGATGGCAATGGCTCAAATATTGATCTGCAGAGTATTTTGAAGGGCCAACATTTTCTTTACAACAATGATCATTTAAAAACTGAAAACAAAAAGAAATTTAAATAACAAACCAATTATTTTAACACGGAATCAAAAACAAGTTTGTACATATTACTTACCATTGATGCCAGTACAACATGCATTTTTCTTAAGACACTTATTACAAATTGTTTGGTTATCCTTAATATGATGACCGCATATTTAATACGTGGTATAAATTGCATCACTGCCAATATCTGGGAGTACTTTATTGTTCGTTGCTGAAATCCATGTTCCCATCTCTTGAAAACATGCTTAAAATTGGAAGGTGTTGAAAACTAAATCTAGATGAATCAAAATCCAATACACCTTCAAATGCAACAGCCATTTTAAATTTTAATTTTTCCAAGTTTGAAGTTTTGTTGACAAGCTGACACTAACATGACATTTCGATACGAGCGCCATCCCGTTAATTGGAGTGGTACTAAATTACCGTTCTCATGTTTTTCCATTTGAGTTACCAGCCCCTGGTCCCGACAACGCTTAGTACCAGTATGGTTCTCGACTAAGTTGAGGATGTACGAACGCTCCTGTAAATTTTTAACGGAAATTGTTGAATGCGGAGGTAAAAAATATTCCAGAAAACTTTATGTAGAACTCCTTATTTATGAAAGCTTTGTAAATTAAGTTGACCGTAGTTTGTAGTGCTATGCATTGCCAAGCTTTTCCTCTTTGTTTGGTTTATTTTACTTTTTTCTGTTAGCACAAAAATTAGAAAAACAAAAAATGTGTCTTTTTGAGGGTGACTTGAGACCCTCAAGTCACCCTCAAGGTCAGAATATATTTTATTTTATGTTACATTTTAAGTTAGTTATGTTAATTTAAGGTAGAAATGGGAAAATATAAGCGAAAAGTGGGCGGCTGCAAATATGCCGTTTTTGTTCCCAAAAATTTGGAAATGGCGATCAGAGAATACAGAATGAGGGGTGGTAGATTCCGAAGACTTGAGAAAAAATATAAATTGAGTCGATTCACAATACAAAGAAAGGTTAACAATCTTAATATGAAAAAACCAGGGGGCAAACAAAACTAAGTCTGAAGAAGAGGCGAAAATAGTGCAAAATATAGCGACTGCTTGCAGATGGGGCTTTTCTGTTACAAGCCGAGATTTAAGATCAATAGTAAAGTCGTATCTAGATGCAAAAGAAATTAACTTATTTAAAAATAATTATTCTGGCAAAGATTGGGCATACAGCTTTTTAACCAGGCATAAAAAAAATTATGTCACCGCTGAGTAGAAAATATTAAGAGGGCAAGGGCAGGAGTCACATTTAAAACAGTCAGTGAATATTTTGTTGAGTTCGACAAAACTGTTGCTGGTATAGATCCGGACTCAATAGTTAATTGTGATGAAACGAATATCTGTGATGACCAAGGGAGGCAGAAAGTAATTGCAAGACGAGGATCCAAACACACACACACAGGATTGTTGATTCATACAAAACAAGTAATTCCGTCATGTTTGCTGGAACGGCATCAGGAACCTTGTTACCTTTATACGTGGTTTACAAGACTGAGCATTTATACACTACATGTACAGAAAATGGGCCGACGGGCACTAGATATAACAGAAGCAAGTCGGGATGGTTCAACGAATTCATATATGAGGATTGGTTCTTTCAAGTAGCATTGAAATATTTTTCCCTGGAAAGCCGCAAGGTGTTGATTGGTGACAATTTGGCAAGCCATTTGAGTGCAAGAGTAATTGATGCGTGCGAAGAAAACAATATCGCATATATAATATTTCCCGCCAATGCAACCCACATATGTCAGCCCCTAGACGTAGTATTTTTTAGACCGCTTAAAATCCTGTGGCGTAGGATCCTCTTAGATTGGAAGTTAACAGACGTTTTTCTGAGATTGTTAAATAAAACTCTCCAAAAACTCAATAAAGGGGATGAATGTAAAGAAAACCTTGTCGCTGGGTTCAAAGCAACAGGAATATACCCATTAAATAAAAACTGTGTTTTAAAAAAGTTGCCACCTGAAGTTGTGCCAGTAGAAAAAGCCGATATAACAGTAGACAATGTCTTACGAAATTTTTTTGAGCAATTTATATGAAAAGGAAATTGTGCCAAAAACCGTAAAAAGCAAAGACTAAACGTTAAACCTGAAGCCAGTATATCCAATAGAGAAGAACAACGGCCTGGTCAAGAATCTGAAACTGTATCTACACCCTCACCGTCAAAGGAAGTGGAAGCTGGCGTACCCTCAGATGTAGAACTTCCTTCATTGTCATCGTTGCGGGAAACAAGTCAGAAATCGCTGAAAAAGCAGCGATGGTGAAACGTCTGAATCGGATTCATATTCCCTTCAAGATTTCTCGGATTCCCCGGAGAATTTCGAATCAGATATCGAAGAGGAATTAAAACTGGAAAAAATGAAAAAGGTAGCTTTATTTTGGTGAAAATACCCTACGAAGCTCCAAACAACAAAATAGTGAATAAGAAATTTATTGGTCAGGTGACAGAAATATTAAACTCTAATAAAAATATTTGTGTTTTCGCTGATATCCCAGATTTGGCAGTTATAGAAGCCTCTCAAATTATTTCACTATTGAAACCTACCTTTATAAAAAGAGGAAGGCACAGTTTTTTCGTAAACGTGTAAATTGAAAAAGTAGATTTAGGTTTATTTGGTTCCTAGAGGTTGATTCTAAGAATTTTTATATTTTTTTTTCTAAGAATATCTAGGAATTGTTGTTTTCGTTAAACAGTTTTTCCGTTGACATTTAATAAAAAGAAGTAGATTTAGGTTTATTTTGTTCCTATGGAGGGTAGAGGAAAGGAGAACAATCTCTGTATACAAAAGGTGTCCCTCAAAATGTATACAATTAAGATGGCGCTTCTGTGCCCAGGGGACGTCGACAGTCGATAATTCAGATCACACAATGACACCAATGATGTATTTAGTAATAAATATTGCTCAACCATAAAAAACTAAAAACTACACCGTGGAAAGTGACTGATCGTAGAAGAGTTAGTGCAGGCCAAGCAAGAAAATTTCTTGTGCCAAGCTAATTCTTTGTAATTATCATAATTGTTTTGGAAATGAACATTTCTATTGTGTCTATTCATGGTCGACTGACTGGAGAAAACTTTTTCACATAAAAAGCAATAAACAGGCATCTTTCTAAACTGTCGAAAAAAACAATTTGGAACAATAACAAAAAACCACAGCAAAAAAAGAATAAAATTGTCGTATCAACCTCGTCTTAACGATAGTTTAACCATTGTATTTAGAGAAGATAGTAGAACAACCTTACGGACGTTTCATTGGACGCAATTCTGTCGCGACATCTGTTAGAAATTCATCAAAATAGCCCGAACGCTAGCACTTCCTCGATCATTGAGTACAGAATTCTATATACATAAAATTTTCTTAATTTTTAAATTCATATGGGTAGAGTTCTAAATTTAAATTACTATTGTTTATATTCTCTAAAATGATAATAAATCGTAAATAAATGTTCAACAAGCATAATTAAACTCGTATATTCCATTTTTAAAACAAATATTCTGAATCGACTATGGGCCCATCTATTAGTAAATAGAGAAATTACGTTCGTTTCGAAGACGACAAAATTATCAAATACATGACTTGGACACCACGGAGCTTGCTGCCATCTATTGATACTGTCCATTGTCCTCCAAGATAATTTGCATTGGTATTGTTTTACTAGTTGATCTAAATACAATGGTTTAACAGAAACAGAGTCCTTAAATTTGAAATAAGTGACATATGACGTATGCCATATGTCACGGCACGGAGGTCTCAATTTACTGCTTCCTGTCTGATTTAATTATGAATGAGTAATCTATATGACTATATAGCATTGGATTTTGTCCCCTGGCTACACGAGCGACATCTTAATTGTATACATTTTGGTGGCCACTTTTTAATATAAAGATCCATATGAGATTGTCCTCCTTTTTTCTACCCTCCATATTTGTTCCTAAAAATAGTTCCTAAAGGCTGGTTCTAATAATTTTTGCATTAGTTACCAAGTTCAATGGTTCATGTTAACATAAACATGTTATTTTTGTAATAACTTGTTTTTTTTTGCGTGTTGAACAGCCATACATTTTTTAAAACCTTATTTTGTTGTATCAAGCGGCCCAATTATTTTGTATCTTGAGTTATTCGTACAAAATAAAGGGCGTCTCAAGTCAACCGAAAATGCGGGTGACTTGAGACATCAAAAAAAAAATTAAAAAAATATGAACACTTTAGATAAGAGCTATAAAAATATTCTAATCTTACCCTATAAACTACGACTCAAAATTTGACACCCATTTCAGACATTCAGCCTAAACAGACTTAAATATAATTAACTTGAAAAGCAAAAAACGTCCCAAGTCACCCGAATTTACGGTACTTAAAGCAGTTCTAAAATAGGTTTACTTATTACATATTATGTATTTTTGAGAAAATTTTTACCTTAAAACTGTTTTATAAGCATTCTAATCATTATTTTATAAATGTTCATGCAACCACCTCTAAACAACAATTTAGATACTCCAACAAATCAGGGCCGGATGCTCCCGTGTTCAGTTTACGTCTGCCACGCGCATGATGTCACTCACAGAGTGATAGAGTGATTTTCATTTGCACATCATGTCTTTATTTGAGTATTTCACAACAATTGTTATAAAATAATATTGCAACAGTTTTATAGAAATAAAACTTTCTTTGATTTTTTATAATTGAAACATTATGCATATAGTTTTTGTTTGTTTACTTGTTTGCTTATACACGAGTACATAAAATGTGATGTATCATAAACGGACTAATTTGAATTTATATCTAATGCTAACTAAATGAAACAAACTGATGAAATTGGTTATGAATATTAAATACTTGAGTTCACATACGCCTATATTTAAATTCGTACCCATATACACACTAAAAAACATAATTTACTTCAGTTTCCCAAAGGGGCCAGAGAGGTTAAAATAATTCATGTACCTAAATTATTACAAGGTAAAAAACGCCGCTTTGAGTGCCATCCAAAAATACCCTTTTACTGTATAAATGCATAATTTGACATGGGTGTACAACAATTAGTTAAAATAGGTAGAAAACTTACATCAAAAATATATTTGAACATAATACTGCAATGTAAAAATTATTGTACTAATATATTTTGTTCCAAAAAAATGTGCGCTTTCCGTCTACCCCGATAGTTATGACTTGATAGTTCTATGCGAGTGGGAAAAGTACTTTGCGCACATGTTGCACACAATACTTTTTCTACGATCACGATTTTAAGAATTAAAATTAAGAAACTTATTTGAAATAATTTGTAACCATTTTTATTAGTAACATATTATGGGAATGTAATTTAAAAATTATAAATTTAACTTTTAATTAACTTAATTTAACACTTAATTTAATTTATTTTAATTAATTATATTTAATTTTAAGGTGAAGGGGGGGGGAGAAAAAGTCCTTTATATCTCACAAGGAAAGTCCAATGTTTAATTATTCAACAAAACATTGAGTGCGACCGGTTTCGAAGTAACATCACTTCATCTTCAGGCTCGCCTAGTGGAAAGGAGAATATGTGGTGTAAGGTGTGTTGACTTTGAGCCCACAATATATAAAATAGTAAAAAATAGAAAAACTCACCATACTCTCCATCCACTAGGGAATACTACAGACAAGTTTCATCAAAACGTGGGGGATGAAATAAATTGTAAAACAAAACAATGTTACAAGTTATAAAAGTTAAAAATATTTGAAAAACAAATATTAGTCGATATAAACAGTTAAAAATTTTAAAATATTCAAGACGATACAAAAACAAATTACATACATTAAACAGATTAAAAGATAAGGCCTATTTTAAGCAAACATTGCTGTTTTTTATAAAAATCTAACATTTTTGAAAGGAGACCTGTCAAGTTAAGGCCTCTACAGGTGGTGGTAAGTACTAAAGAAAAATTCTTGGATAAACTTATGACAGGGTATAGGTAATAAGATGTAAACTATGAGTGAAGAAATATTTATTATTTATTATATAAGATTTGGGCCATGAACCAATCACCAAGTGTATGTGATGTTGTAGGATAAAATAAGAAAGAAGAAGAAATGACTGGGTTAACTGTTGTGAAGCAACTGAAAAATAAAAGAAGAAGAAAAGAAGAAAATGACAGATGTGAAAACACACAACTTAACCTAGTCCTTAAACATGCACGTTGGTTTTTTGTGGGAAAAAATTACTTACTGAAATGTACCCCTTGCAAGGAAATATGTAAATAGAAATAAAGGGGGAGGTTAAAAAGGAAGTTAGAACGATAAATTTAGATTAGTGTTGAGAAAACTGGAGGAGTTTCTGACATTATCTGGGCATTTAAGCAACCAACAGGATTTAATTTTAAATTTCTCAATATCTCGAGGCTTTCGAAGCTATTAAGAGTAAATCTATGGTAGGAACTATGTAGGATTTCGAAACCTTCAGTTGAATCGAAGTCGTGATTTGAGTCCAGTAGGTGGTTGGCAAAATGTGAAAATCCTGTTGTATTTTGGTTAAGACAACGTTGAAATTTCGAAATGTGCGTCCCACATAGAAAGAATGGCAAGATTTACAAGTCAATTTATAAATTCCAGACAAGTCAAAGGGATCTAATTTATCCTTATTATGAACAAATAACTTATGTAATGAGGAGGGGGTTTTGAAAGATACTTTAAAGTGGTCTTTAAGTAAGCTTGTCACTTTATAGGATGCTTTTCCAATAAAGGTAAGAGAAATGTATTTCTTACTGGTGGTTAGTTCATGTACCAAATTAGGATTATTAATATAAACCAAGTTTTGTTGAATTTTATTTTGTTTATGTGTTAGCATTTTATCAATAATATCCAGTTCAAAGTTGTGATCTATAGCAATAGTTTTAATTATATTTAGTTCCTTATTAAAGTTTTCCGTAGACAGAGGGATGTTTAATAGCCTCTCTAAGTAGCAATTAAAGGCAGCCAATTTATGTGTTGCTGGATGGTTAGAGGTATTGTCTATAACTGTGCCTGTATGTGTTGGCTTTCTATAGATGTCAAAGTTGAACTTGTTATTATTGTGTGAGATTTTAAGATCTAAGAAGTTAATAGATTTGTTTATTTCAATTTCTAATGTGAATTTAATATTAGAATGTAAGTCATTAATATAAGTCAAGAAGTCATTTAATGAGTCTAAGTTACCTGACCACAAAATCAAAATATCATCAACATATCTATAATAGAATTTCACATTTGAGTGGAAAAGGTTATTTTTAAGGATTTTCTCTTTTTCAAAATTGTGCATAAATATGTCTGCTAAAATTGGGCTAAGTGAAGATCCCATAGAAAGTCCATTTGTTTGTGAAAAAATTTCATTGTTGAATGAAAAAAAGTTTTGTTCTAAACAAACCTTGAGAAGGTTCAAAAATTCTACTAGTTCAATATCAGACATATTCGAACTTGACAAATGTGATTCAACAAAACCTAGAACTTCTGGTATAGGAATATTTGTGAATAAGTTTGATACATCTAAAGAGATCAAAGAATCTGTATCATTAATGTGAACATTTTTGATGTTGTTTACAAGTTGTACACTATTTTTGACTATATGTGTAAAGTGATCTTTATAATGGATTTTGAGTATGTCATTCAACCACTTTGATGTATAATATGTTGGTGAATTTATATATGACACGACAGGGCGGATTGGTATGTCATCAAAATTGTCAGATTTGTGTATTTTGAGAAGGCCATATAGCCTAGGTATTAATTTGTGATCTGGTTTGAATTTAAAGATAAATTAGATCCCTTTGACTTGTCTGGAATTTATAAATTGACTTGTAAATCTTGCCATTCTTTCTATGTGGGACGCACATTTCGAAATTTCAAGATCCGTTTAAAAGAACATTTGCGTTGTCTTAACCAAAATACAACAGGATTTTCACATTTTGCCAACCACCTACTGGACTCAAATCACGACTTCGATTCAACTGAAGGTTTCGAAATCCTACATAGTTTCTACCATAGATTTACTCTTAATAGCTTCGAAAGCCTCGAGATATTGAGAAATTTAAAATTAAATCCTGTTGGTTGCTTAAATGCCCAGATAATGTCAGAAACTCCTCCAGTTTTCTCAACACTAATCTAAATTTATCGTTCTAACTTCCTTTTTAACCTCCCCCTTTATTTCTATTCACATATTTCCTTGCAAGGGGTACATTTCAGTAAGTAATTTTTTCCCACAAAAAACCAATGTGCATGTTTAAGGACTAGGTTAAGTTGTGTGTTTTCACATCTGTCATTTTCTTCTTTTCTTCTTCTTTTATTTTTCAGTTGCTTCACAACAGTTAACCCAGTCATTTCTTCTTCTTTCTTATTTTATCCTACAACATCACATACACTTGGTGATTGGTTCATGGCCCAAATCTTATATAATAAATAATAAATATTTCTTCACTCATAGTTTACATCTTATTACCTATACCCTGTCATAAGTTTATCCAAGAATTTTTCTTTAGTACTTACCACCACCTGTAGAGGCCTTAACTTGACAGGTCTCCTTTCAAAAATGTTAGATTTTTATAAAAAACAGCAATGTTTGCTTAAAATAGGCCTTATCTTTTAATCTGTTTAATGTATGTAATTTGTTTTTGTATCGTCTTGAATATTTTAAAATTTTTAACTGTTTATATCGACTAATATTTGTTTTTCAAATATTTTTAACTTTTATAACTTGTAACATTGTTTTGTTTTACAATTTATTTCATCCCCCACGTTTTGATGAAACTTGTCTGTAGTATTCCCTAGTGGATGGAGAGTATGGTGAGTTTTTCTATTTTTTACTATTTTATATATTGTGGGCTCAAAGTCAACACACCTTACACCACATATTCTCCTTTCCACTAGGCGAGCCTGAAGATGAAGTGATGTTACTTCGAAACCGGTCGCACTCAATGTTTTGTTGAATAATTAAACATTGGACTTTCCTTGTGAGATATAAAGGACTTTTTCTCCCCCCTTCACCTTAAAATTACTTCAACTCACACATGGCTACCCCCCTTGTCAATAATTATATTTAACTTTATTTGATACAAAAGAAACACATTTTAAAATTCGTTCTTTTTAAATATTTTATATTACAACTAAGTTATTAAACTAAATTTTAAAAATCAGTGTGTTACCTTATTTTAAATGTAACGTTTATTTACCTTCGTTAATAAATATTTATAATCGGGTGCTTCCTTCAAAAACTTTTGGATTTCTTCAGATGTTAAGGTTTTTGATTGTTTGGGCTTGTAATTATCATCTTGTCTTTTTAAAAATGCTCTTAATTTTACGTATTTCGAAATATCTACATTGTTTTTTATACTTAATGTAACATTGAATATTGTGACCATAGTGTCGAGGCTTTATAAGATTTTGATTGTTCTTTAAAATAGGCGAGAATTACATTCTCAGAAAATGATGGTATTTTCTTATTTTTCCTCCATTCCATAAATTTTTGATAAGCACATTCATACTTTTCTCTTGATTTTTGAGGCGAAAGGTTTAAAGTTTAAATTTCAGGAGATGTGTTTTCCATATATTCAACTTCTGAATCTGAATTATTATTGTCAATTCCTTCCATGTCGAATTATACCTATATTGTATAATATGATACGTCGTGTTATCCAATATTTAAATTAAAAATTAATAGGTAGGTAACTATTATGTATTATTTTTGTATGAAAATAATTCAAATCTTATTTTAAATATAACAAATGTCAAAATATGATAATACGAATCACGAACTGCCAGCAAATGCAGCCTCCTACGATAGATGCGTGGGAGATCTAGTGTAATAGTTCTCTACTGTTCTCCACGCATGTGTAGTGTGTGGTACAGGAAATTCTGCACGACTTTTCGCACAGTGTAGGAAATTATTAACTTTGAACGCAAGTAAGCCATGTCTATTTGTATACTTTCTATAGTGATCGTAGAAAAAATTAATTTTTCCTACGACCACTTAGGAAAGTGACACATATCACACTATATAGACCTATGGAAAGTGCCCTATATCACACGCGTATGAATAAGAATTTACTTTCCACCCAAGTGAGAATATGCTACTTTCCGCAGTAGCTGTCAGAAAATGTCAAACACATAATTTCTATTTTGATCTATGTAATGTCCATATTAATACTAAAATCGATATGATTGTTAAATTATTGTAAATTAGATCCTAGATATTTATCTTTAACAATTATTTTTAAAATAACTAAGATATATTTGCTTTTTATTCTGGTTAAACACATAAGCGATTAGATCAATCAATTAGAGCATCAACTTTGCAATTTGAGACCGTCCAACGACCGCGATCGAATCCTGGCTGTTCCAGAATTTTTTTTTTATTTTTTTTTTTATTTTTTTTTTATTTGTTTAGAAATTATGAAAATTTAATAAATACGATTATTGTTGATTATTTTTTTAAATACATTTTAATTATTATAATAATCTGGTTTTACATTTTTTGATGAAATTATTTTGTGGTCGTAGGAAAAATATTGTACATCACTTGTGTGAAAAGTGATTTTCCACACTCGTAATGTAATATACTATTTAAATGAATTGTCATACAAAGGTTTTTTAAACAAGCAGGACGCTAAAATCAAAAGGAACGCAATAAATAGTCTTATTGTCAAATTCTCCATCAAATTACCCTTTCCATGTCAAATGTAATCCATAACACTTTCCCTATTTAAATTGTATACGTTGTTCACCCCACTGCTCCAGGGTTAAAGTAACGATGCTGCAGTAAGAAAAAAGTTTTCTTTTTCAAACTAAAATCGACCTGTCCGAATGGTTTTTAACATCCACGATAGAAATATCCAAAACCCACATGTCGTTTTCGTTGCATATTCAATTTTATTTGTAAAACTATAACATTTATATCATTCTACACCTTAATATCTGAAAACAATTATTGTTGAATATTATTATAAAAAATAATTGATTTTTTTTTTATTAAAAAGAGAATCAACATTAAAGAGATTTGGCCTTCGTTCTCAATCTCTTGATTTTTTGATTTGAAGTGATCGGATGATTTGTGGACTGTTTACCTAATAGATGGTAGTTGGAAAATTTCTTTTATATCTGGAACGTTCTATCGTATAATGAAGAACTGTAGTGTAAGATAATCACACTGTTATAGTTATTGAAGGCAATTGCGACTGGCATCTATTGATACAATGATTCAAGTAATTATTTTATTGCTGCTTAACAGTAGATTTTAGACTGGCCGCAATGTTGCTTGCTCGAGCAGGTCTGCCTTGTATATCTATCAAACAAATCAGTGAAAATACAGGATTTTTCAAGATTGCAGTAAATAATTTTTAGAGTTGAATCATTAAAAAAATTTTACTAAACATGAATCAAAGAAGATTTTTGTGTTTCGTGTAAAATAAAATAGTACAGGATTCGTTGACCTTCACCCATCTGTTTAATGGATGAAAGTTTTTTTTTTATTATTATTATTATTAAATAAAATATGTTTATAAATATACCGCAAGTGGGTGGCCTAAGAAAATACGGTCATGGCCATTTTTTACTTTCTTTTCTGTATACAGATAAGGAAAGTATAGGAATAATGATAGAAGTTGCTCTATAATTTTGTTTCTATATATAATTTCTCTAAACTGGGCCGTATTCAAAGTATTTGAGGAAAAGTGCAAATTTCGAATTTTTAAAATAATTCAAAAACGGATGAAGGGAAAAACACCAAATTTGAATATTAAGCTTTAATCCATACTGCGGTCACCTTCCCAAAGATAATACACTCACTAACCAACAGAAATGTTTCACAGATAATTAGTGGATGGATACATAACATGCTCTCAAAGCGAGCGGTAAACATAAGTGTAAAAGAAGTGAATATAAGAGGCTTGGTTGCAAGGGGATGTCCACAGGGAGGGGTGCTATCACCTCTACTCGACACCCTCATCAGACGCCACAATAATGACAGTCACTACACAATAGCATATGCAAACAGGGAATTTTGAGAACACACTTTGCGAAAGAATGCAAGTAGCTCCAAAAATTATAGAACAGTGGTGCAAGGATCATTCAATCCTAAGAAGACCTAAATGGTCCTTTTTACAAGGAAAATGATGAAAATGGAATTAAAACCTTCACAACTCCTAAACACAAAACTAAACTTTGCAACAGAGGTGAAGTACCTAGGTCTTACCTAGGTACTACAGCAAGTTGATATGGAACTCGCATTTAGAAAACAGAGTCAAAAAAGCATACATTGCTTATGAACAATGCCGTCGAACCGTGGGACGCACTTGGGGTTTTTACCCCAGAGTCGTCGCATGGACTTACGGCTATCATAAGACCTATGCTAACATACGGTACATTTGTCTGGGTACCGAAAAGCCAAAAATTACCAGCTATCCGTGAACTAGAACAAATTCAAAGAACAGCATGTCTCAACATAACAGAAGCTATGAAAACAACACCGACCAGAGCCATGAAAGTGATTCTTAGTCTCACTCCTCTTGATATTTACATCAATGAGGTTGCTCTGACGATAATGACATGCCTCCGCACGGTTGAAATAAAACCTGATGTAGGATCTAGTGAGGCGACACGTCGCTTTTGGCAGGAGGTGCTCGATACGCACCCATTGCTTCAAGCGAACATGGACTCTATCTTACCGAGATATATCTTCCTTAAGCCATATAAAGTTATAACAGAACAAATAGAAGAGCCGAAAGTGGCAGGTACGATTCATATCTACACCGATAATTCTAAGACAAAACAAGGCTTAGGATGTGGAATATATACTCCAGATTCTTAAACCTAAATACATGTTGTGAAAAATAGTGTCAGTGTAGTTCAAATAGGACTAACGGGGATTCTCATAGCAGCAAAAAAAATCACCAGAAACAATATCACTGGAAGGAACATGCTCGCCTATACAGATAGCAGACAAGCACTACTCACCCTAAACAGACCACTAATTTACTCAGGGTTAGAACTAGAAAGTCCCGAAGCTTTGGCCGAAGTATCCATCAACAATGTAGTCACTTTAAGGTAATTCAAAGGTCAAACCACATCGAAAGGTAACCGTCTTTCTGATTTACTAGCCAAGAAAGCAGCCAATCAAATACTTTTTGGACCTGGCCCTTCTAATGGCCTGACATAATCGGTAGTGACAGACCTAATTAAAGAACATTCCCTTGTTACTTTCAAGAAAAGATGAGATAAAACAAGAAACTGCAGAGTTGTCAGGGAGCTGTTAAGTAATCCTGACAACACTGTAGCAAGCAAATACTTCACTATGACTAGACAAAATCTGCGCCTAGTCACAGACACTCTGACTGGTCATTGCCAAGCATCTCCATATCATGGTGCTGTCAGAATCCGCACTCTTCAGAGGGTGCGAACAAAAAGATGAGAAGATTGCTCGACGCTCTCATTTGTTAGAAAATTTGTGTGCAGCGAGTATCGGCTAACACCGGCCAACATAAGAGAAGCACCCTTTGGCGTCGCGTCGTTGTCAACTACATTAAATCTGTAGGCAAGCTCACGAGCTAGGAGGTACCTACCTATCATCTTAGGAGGATGCACAATGGGCCTAGTGAGGCCTGAAGGCCGTAAGGGTAAGTAACCCACCCTCCACACTTTACAGATACAGATCTAAAGAATACTTTACAGAGTGTCGTTTTTTTACTATAATAAAATAAATAGTCATGACCGTATTTTCTTAGGCAACCCATTTGTGGTATATTTATAAACATATTTTATTTAATAAACAGAAACTTTTATCCATTAAACAGATGGGTGTAGGTTCACCTTAATTCGAACCTCAGACCAAAATGTTTATTTGTAAATTTGCAAAGCGCTTTAGGCTATTATGCCATCATCAGTCTTCTCTGCGTCAATTAGGTAGAGAAGGTTCTTTTATTATGTGACAAGCTTGCTAGATTGTGAACCATAATAGATACGTTGACGTTTAATTGGGAAAATGTTAACTATTTTGGGTAGCAATCTAGTGGTCGAAAAACATCTACAGGATCTTTTGCCATTCTGGAGTTTTACGGTTGTACAGTGAAAACCAAAAATACAATTTTGGTTTTTGCGGCACATGGTAAAATAACAATAATTGGTCTTATAAATAGTATTATTATAAAAATGTTATTATCTGCAAATAAAATTTTTAAAATTTCTCAAACAAAAAATCATGTTTGCTTTTGTTAGGCATATATCTACAATTCTTTCAAAAGCCAAACTTGACGTTTTTCTCCTGATACCAAAATTCTCTTAAACATCCTAGCTAATTTCATGATCTACATTTTTTGTTAATAGCAGGCCATACCAATTCAAAGCAAAATATCCAAGCTATACGTTCTGTAAACAACAACAATTAAATCAAAAATTGACAGCAACAGGGCCTGTAGAAGCATGCCTCTGGAAATATGCATGAAATTAGATATCAAAGTAAATAGCATATAAACAGATTCGAAGCTCAAGGTCCCTCGTTTAAAACAAGAAATCTTCGACCTGGTATCCAAATGCGGTTTCACCGGCTATACCGTCTATAAGATGTATTTACTTTAATCCCATGTTAATTCCGTAAAATTATAGTAGTAGTAACTACACAAATTTATAACAATTGTTATGTCAAGTATATGAGTTATTTATTCTTTTCTACTTTTAAATGCTCCAGTTAAAAATTCCACTTTGAATTGATTCAAGTTAATTATCTTCAGCCATGACAGAATCTTAATAACTACAGATTTGCATGATCATTTTATTTGCAACTTGTTTAAGAAAATTATTTAGTACCAAAATTCCCTGTCACAGTAGAAAAATTAAAATTGACTAGTAATTCATAGGCGACGTTTATTATTTCCATGCAAGTCACCAGGGCTAGATGGCATACTATCAAAAACCCTTAAAGCAGGAAATACAGAAATAGTACCTGCGTTGACATTGTTAATAAACAAATCAATAAATGATGGTAAGCATCCAAGGATATTAAAAATTGCAGAACTTCTACCACAGTTTAAAGATGGAAATACTATAGAAACTGTAAACACTAATCTCAAACGTTGTAAAAGTGTTTGAAAAAATAATACAGAAACGCATAACATCATTTATAAAAAAATATAACATATTATCAGATAAACAGTACGGGTTCCGTGAAAATATGTCAACATCGGATGCAATGACCAGGTTACTAGGAATGATAAATAATGCTTTAGATAAAAAACAACCATCCATTGCCATTTTTGTTGACCTGGCTAAGGCATTCGATACCGTCGATCACAAGAAGCTATTATCTGTCCTAGAAAATGCGGGATTTAGGGGTATTGCTTACAAGCTATTTGAGAGTTATCTGAACGAAAGAAAACAGTGTGTAAATATTAGTGGAACTCACAGTGATTTTAGAGTTGTAAAATATGGAGTATCCCAGGGAATAGTCCTAATACCAATTCTCTTTAATATATACTCGAATAATATATTTCTACAAGACACAGAAGGTGATATTGTGAGTTTTGCTGATGACACTGCTGTCTTCTATAAAAATGACAAATGGTCAGCTCTTAAAAATGATATTGAATTTGATTTTGTTAAAATAGGTAATTTTTTTGAGAGCAGACTACTTACAATAAATTAAAAAAAAAACCTTTTTTTACCGTTTACTTCATATAGCACCGACTTACCACCATTTGAACAAATATCTATTACTGTATCTACAAAAGAAATGCTTCATATCAAAACATCAAATAAAATTAAATATCTCGGAATTTTCCTCGATTCCCATTTAAGATGGGAATATCAGTTAAACTATTTATTAAAAAACTAAGATTTGTACTATATAAACTTTAAAATATTTCTAACATCCTAAAATTAACTTACCTCAAAATTCTTTATTATGCATTGGTCGAAAGTCATCAAACGTACGGTCTTATTGCTTTGGAATTGATTGGACAAACTCTTATCGAATACCTGCAAAAAATTCAAAAAAATTTATTAAAAGTTTTATTTCACAAATCCAGAACCTACCTTACAATTGAGCTCTACCAATTATACGTAAAAGTTATTTTACTAAAGCAACATAAAGACAAAGCCACTTTAAAGCCAATTCAACATAGCTATCCAACTAGATATAAAGAAAGCGCTGCCGTAATACCCAAAATGCAAAAAGCTATAGGAAAAAAAAGTTTTACATACCTGGCTACAAAGTTGTATGAACAATTACAATCTGATTTAAAAAAAATTAACTCCGCAAGTTTATTTAAAAAGAAAATAAAAAAATTGGATCCTATCTTCTCCGACTGCTAACGGGTGTCCCAAAAGTTTTGTGGAAAAAATTAAAGACATATAAAAAGAATATTTTAAAAATTTATTTATCCCTCATAATACTACGTACAAAGTGGTTCCTTAACAATAAATAAAAACTACTACAGCACCGCTAGGGGTCCATTTTCTTCGATATGGCGCAGTTTTATCCTGACGCGTCTCATTAGGGTTTGGCACTCTTCAACATCAAACTCCCTAATTTTTTGGAATAGCCTACGCCGCAGCTGCTGCTCGTTTTGAGTTTCCCAGCCATTTTCATAAACTTTGCTTGATAATCTTGCCCAATATGTCTCTATTGGTCTTGCTTGGGGAACGTTCGGGGGGTTGTCCTGCTTAGACACAAATGGCACATTTTGAGCTTCTAGCATAATGAGCCGACGCCAAGTCCGGCCAAAACATGATATTGGCGTTGGCATGATGTTCTCTAATAAAATTTACCAATTTCGGAAGACAATTTTGAATGTAAATATTTTAATCCACTGCAGGGTCTTTAATACGTCCTAACATAAGGCCTGGATAAACCATTTTCCGATAATGCAATCCAGACTAACAGTTTCTCCGCAAACTTGGCCTTTGGTTCGTATTTTACATTTTCGGGGCTATTTTCAATGTATAAAAACCTGAGTTTTTTGGTAGGGCGGCATGAGAAAATGTAAAATATTTTGTAATGAAGTCAATTTTTCTCAATCAATTTATTTTCATTTTTCATTATTAATAAATATTAATCGAGGTTGAACTGCTAATTTTCAGATGCGCGAACGCCGCTCGAAGTCTCGATGCGCGATAGCTTTGAACGTAAGTGGGATTTTCGATTGGGAGAGGGACATTTTTTTGAACGATAGCGGAGATGCTATTAAAATTATCAGTTCGATATAAATTTTGATTGCCAGCAGTTTAGTCCGATAAGCCGCAGTAGAAATCTAAACACCGCCGATATTTTTTTCCGTTTTCAATATTTACGAATCCGTTAGGTAAAAAAACCCTGTTCCGCTTTTTACATTTGCAATTGAGACGGTATTTAATTTTAAATAGCGAATTAGTTTGTAGGAATAGGAATATTTTTAATAGATACTGTTTAGTTAAAAGAATTAATTTGATTTAAATAATAAATAATAGGATTTGTTTCTTGGAAAATAATACCGCGTCTTTATTTTTATTTTATAGATAGGGTTTAGTTAAAAGAATTAATTTGATTTAAATAATAAATAATAGGATTTGTTTCTTGGCAAATAATACCGCGTCTTTATTTTTATTTTTATTTTATAGATAGGATTTAGTTGAAAGAATTAATTTGATTTAAATAATAAATAATAGAATTTGTTTCTTGGCAAATGATACCGTTTCTTTTTTTTTCTTATAAATAGGGTTTAGTTGAAGGGTTTAGTTTGATTTGGATAATAAATATTAGAAATTGTTTCTTTAAAAAGGGATAGAATTTGAATTAAATATTAAATGATAGGATTTAATTCTGTAATATTGTAAAACCGGGATTTTAGACTTTTGATTGTTAGTCGGTTTTAAGAAATTATTCATTTTCTTTTGATAGGTTAAATCGGGATTTAAATTTGACTTTATACATAAATACTTTTGTTTAGTAGGTACCGCGTTGTAATTAAGTTGGGAATATTTATAAACGGAGTTTTCGAGGAGATGTTTTCCCTCTTTTAATAATTTGTTTATTTCTTTTTCCGTATATTTGAATAATCTTAAATAGCATCCTGTCCTGGTCTGAACGGGCTCGTGATGACGATCAGTTCACTCTTGGAGTAGGTACTATCCGCGTTAGTAAATTTTCTTCCCTCCGATAATAATTTGTTTTTTCTATTTTTCCGTCAATTTAAATACTTTCAAATAGTATCCTGTCCTGTTTGAACGGGCTCGTGATGACGATCAGTTCACTCTTGGAGTAGGTACTATCCGCGTTAGTAAATTTTCTTCCTTCCGATAATAATTAGTTTTTTTCTATTTTTTTCCGTCAATTTAAATAATTTCAAATAGTATCCTGTCCTGTTTAAACGGGCTAGTGATGACGATCAGTTCACTCTTGGAGTAGGTACTATCCGTGTTAGTAAATTTTCTTTCCTCCGATAATAATTTACTTTTTTCTTTTTTTTTTCGAAAATTTAAATAATTTTAAATAGTGTCCTGTCCTTATCTGAACGGGCTCGTGATGACGATCAGTTCATTCCTGGACTAGATGCTATCCGCGTTAATTTTCTTTTCCGCTTTATATGCTTCATTTTTTTTTTCGTGCAAATTGCAAGTTATAGAAATCAAAAATAGCTTCATTACCCTGTCTGAGCGGGCTCGTGATGACGATCAGCTCATTCTGGGATAATAGGCTACCCCGGGTATAAATTTATTTTTATTTTCTTTCCCTGTATTTACTATAAGTAATTCTTTCGCGTCCCTGTCTCCTCGCACTCTCTTCGACCGTTTAATTAATTTTTCCTCACCTAAAGAACAAAATAACTACATTTTAGTTTAATTCCCGATACCGCGGTTAAACAGTTATTTACCGAACGAATAGCCAAGTTAATATTTTTTTTTTCTCTGCGACCGAAATATATATTTTATTTTAATTTAATTTTGACGTCTGATTGAGACTAGTCGCGAATCACTACCGTCCGTTTTGTTTCTTTTTTTTTATATTCAGGGTTATATTGACTATCACCACAACTGGGGTGGGCGTTGAAATATTTAATTTCTTTTTTTTTTATTGTAAATAGTTAACCACAAAATATGTGTCAATGTTAACCTGCCGTATTACTAGTTAATAATTCCCTAGTTTATTTCCCCCTTATATTTCAGCTAGTGATAAATTTCTGTACGAGTCCAAGCAACGATTAAAGCCCGTTACTTGTGGCCTACTATTACCTGTGTCTAAGTGATCTTTGATATATCTAGAAACTGTCGATTTTGATAACTAAAATCGTCGGGAAAGCTTTCGAGTTGACACTCCAATGGTATCCTTTGCAAGTTCGACCATCCTGTTCACCCTGACATCGGTAAGCGTTGCCGGTCTGCCACTTTTCGGAAAGTTGAGACAAGGTATTCCTTGTTCGCATTCTTGAATTGTTCAGTAAATGGTTGTTTTAGATAAATTTTGATTCCGGAAAATATTAACGATATCTTTTTTTGGGATTCTGCCAACAAAGTTATAAATAGATTTTCGAATTTCAATTTTGTACGCCATTATGCCTACAGACAGATATCAACTGGGCTGTCAACCAAGTAAAGAAAACCCAGGGCAACGTTTATTACCATGGCTGACTAGATAAATTTGATTTAATACTCCGCAGAGTACAGACAAACTTTTTCCCAAAACTTTTGGAACACCCGTTACATTGCAAAACTTTATTTCGCCGCGAAATGAAACATATTATAGTAACACTGTTTTGTATATTATCCCTTTAATATATTCTATAGTTAAATTGTTTAAAATTCTATTATGTAAGTCTTAAATATTTCTTTTCATAAATGTATACTTTTTAATTTTTATACATCGATTTTTCATGATAAATGGACTACTACATTGACGCACAAGCCTGCTTTTGTGGATGTACACTCTATTTGCCATGAATATATGGGTGTATACTTATTTACTTATCTCATTTTTTATATACTTGTATCTTTTCTTAATCTATATTGTAATTTTAATTGAGGCATATAAAGATTA
>OV651814.1:78350194-78365194 GCA_927349885.1 Psylliodes chrysocephalus | reverse complement strand
AATGTTATGCACAACACATTATGTTAAAATAGTATATTGTTTAATAAATCAATTAAGTGTATTTAGGTTCACAAAAAATAACAGAGCTTAAAAGAGCGTCCGCATTGACGTTATTTTAATAATAAAAATATTGAAACTCAGAATAGAGTTAATAGTAGTTTAAATAACGATTCTACGCTTACTGAAAACTTATTTAAAAAGTATTTTTGATAAGCAGTGATGATGTAACTAATATCATCATAAATTTTACAATCTGATGTGCTCAACATATGATTTTCCTTGTAAAACCTTTGTAAAACCTACTGTATCACCACTATAAATGTTAAGAGCATATGTGGGCAACCCTCGGACCCCGGTCCGTATCCGGCCCTCCACCAGCTTCAATCCGGCCCGCGAGAGATTCAGAAAATTCAAATAATTCGCAAAAAAATTATAGTGTTAGCACACATAGTTTATTTCTAATTGTATTAGGTGTAAGCAGTCGAACGCCACTATATTCTTCAACACATAATGACTAAAATCGATAAATAATATTATTAAGCGTACGCAGTGGAACTCCACAGATCGTGTCAGAAATAGTCGTTAGAAAGAAACAAATAGATAAACATTCGGGAAGCCGCACGCACGCACGCACGCACGCACGCACGCATGCTCGATATATATCTCACCTGCTTTTTTTCTGGATGGACCAGACATTGATTCATCTTGTAAATATTAAATTACTTTCACTGTCAAAATCAGGAAAAAGGTTAAGTTTATCAAATCACTGAAATAGAATTTTTTATGAAAAAAATAATATGAAATCTATAGAATTACATCATCAACTTACCGTTTATACAGTGAGCACCATAAGTCTTACCCCCCTATCTAACTCATTACTGGAGCCTTGTTAGGAAAATCGCCGAGACACGTCGATTTTTGTTTTCTACAATGTACATTTTTGTATGAATAGTTTACCCTTAATTTCATCCCTTACTGAAAGGGAGCAACCCTTTCGAAAAATTTAAATGGCATGGGTTTTATTTAGTTTTATTCTCTATTCAACCGTGTAAAAAATTTGAAAATTTGCTTTATTAATTCTCGACTAATTGTTGTTTCAGAATAACGGAAATTAACGTAGCGCACTCAACCTTAGAATTAAAATTCGGCCCTGCATGATTTCGGTTTTGGTTCAGACGGATAGTAAGACTTTTTGCCATTAGAAGGTCACTATTAGTTTAGTTGCTTTCCTATTTTGTGAGGTTTTGTTATTTTTAAACATTAATAAATCAACACGTAATGAAGCAAATTTCAAATTTTTTTGCACGGTTGAATAGATAATAAAACCCCCTTTCAAATGAGCTATCACTCACCACCCCATGCCATTTAAATTTTTCGAAAGGGTTACTCCCCTCCAGTAAGGGATGAAATTAAGGGTAAACTAACCATATAAAAATGTACATTGTAGAAATCAAAAATCGACCTGTCTCGGCAATTTTCCTAACAAGACTCCAGTAATGAGTTAGATAGGGGGGGTAAGACTTATGGTGCTCACTGTATGCTTTGAATGTGTCAATTAAATTATACCCACTTCAAAAACCAGGGTTTGAGTAGGTTGGGTTGAAATTTATCAAATCGGAGACACATAAATATTTTCCTAAAAAATAAGATTATGAAATCAAAAGAGAAACATTTAAATATTATTAACTTACCGGATCTAAATTTGAGACCTGAGGGACTCCCGAGTTTAGAGCAACCCAATTTGACACACTTCCTTTTAAATTGACTTAAAAAATTTCTGTTTTTCAATTAATTTTTCAATAAATCCTGAAAAAATGGCATCCAGTCGGTTTCCGTTAAAAAAAAATCATAAATAAAAGTTAGTATTTATGGATTTATTTTGAAGACTTGTATAGAGTTTTCAACATACGCATAAATTTTTGTTTATATTTTTTTGTTCTGATATCTTTGTTGGTTCACAAATTATGGATATCTTTCTATAGTAAGCTATATCGGCCTTATCACCGGATTTATAAATAGGAACACATACTGTTCTCTTCCAGATACGTGAGAAAATTCCATTCCTTAAAGACAGGTCATAAATATATAAATACAAGAGGGACCTCCAACCATTCTGCATAGTGTTTAAGTATATACGGAGGAACATTATCCACCTCAGCAGTTTTTTTTTCGTTATTCTTTTGACATCCTCTTAAGTCTTAAAAATTTATTAAAATCAAAATAAGACCCTCGCCATTTTTACAGTCACTTGAATGTTTATTCTAATATGATTTTTGAACTAAAAATACATAAGAAAATTTTTCTACAAAATGATCCGCAGGTATAGATACTCACGTTATATTATAATTTTTTAGCAGTATTTTTGTAAAAGCTACTTTTCAATCCACATTATTTATGAAATAATTATTTTTATGTTTTACAAATATTATAACTACAGTTAACATAATGAATTCTGTACTTACAGAATGAATCGTTTCTTTTATTCATTAAATATTAAAAAACTATTTTTTCTACACCCGTATTATAATAATGCACTTATATGCCCAAAATCCGTTTCATAATGATACCCATTATGATACAGATTTTTCATTACGATACAGATTTTTAATCAATAGAAACCTACAATTTTTCAATCAAGCATGCTGTTTGACGTTTGTCCTAGGTTCCTATGTAATTATTTTAGTTGTCAAAACGTATTAAATTTTCGTAGGTAGCTAAACTTCGATAATTATAATATTAAAATGTCTGATATTAGCGATATAGAAGACTCCTCCACACATATCGGAGAAAGCAGAAAATACAGTACAAAATATTTTACCGCAAAAATCTATACGAGTAATTACTGTTATTGTGTTCAATACCAATATAAATATAATATTTATAGGTCTTGATTATTTATCGAGTGTAGAAAAAATAGCGTATGCAACTCTCATGTAATGGTTATTAAAACACTCGCATAAACCATACGAAACTCGCCTTTGGCTCGTTTCGTATCCCGGTTAATGCTCGTGTATTAATAACCATCATTACATGATCGTTGCATAATATACTATTGTGTCATACCATACGAAACTAATAATAATCAAAGGTAATACCACGAGTCCTAGAAATTTTATCGATTAAATTTTTAGTTTCCACGTAAACGTCTTTATTTGGAAAAACCACGAAAACAAACCGATTTTACCTTAAATCGGTTTGTTTGAGTGGTTTTGCCTGAAATAAAGTCGTTTGAGTATGGAATCTCAAAATTTAATAGATTAAATTTGAAAGGTCGAGCAGTATTTGAAAAGATTATTTTTTGAATAATTGTGCATGAAAAAAATATTTCAAGAAGGTAATAATCTAACTGTGTTTATTAAACATTCTATAAATTTGTTTATTTTATATTAATATAATTTCCTCTAATAGTCTAAAAAAGCGCGACATGGAAACGATGCGTTACATCAACAGTAGTTGTAAAAGCCGATCATGCACATAACCAAATAACCACTGCGACTTTAAAATATAAAGGCCGCGACATTTGATTGACATTTTTTGCCAAATTTTAAAATTCTTATTGTGATTTATGTGTCTTCTTAATCAGTTTAATTTTAGTGAACTTAAAATTGTTTAGGTATTCAAAAAACAATATTTGCCAGGTATTTGCCAGACAAACTTTTCATTCTTCTAATTTTTAGTTTTGATTTGCAACTTTTTATTATAAAATGATTTAAAATCTAGAAAATCATCTTTCAGTTACTAAAAATTTATTCTTCTTACCAACGGTTCGAATAAGCTGTGCCCAATCCCGAGGGTGCTGAATCCTCATTTCAGTTCGTTCTTTCACTTTTTCGAATCATAGCATGTGCGGTGTCACACTCCATATGAGAGTGGCCACTCACCATAAATTTGTAGTTAATAGATTTTAGAGCAGGGTTATGTTATAGAGCTGAAAAGCACATAGCTGCTATATGGGAGTTTTTATTTTGTCCTGTACATGTATCTGAGTACATAACCACATTAGTAACATTAGCAGACAGAGTAGTTAAATATTTAAATAAACAAGAACCAATCTGGTTTGCTCCCCGGCCACCTGTTGTTTCGTCCCATAAAAAGTTGTGTGCTATGCCTTCTGCACTATCAAAAATAGTTAAATTATAGACAGAAGGCTGAATTTTGTAAAACATAATATTAGTTTGGATGTGTGGTGAAAATTAAATGATATAATTTTTTTTATTTATCAATTTTAGCATCTTTCTTGTCTTCGGACTTGGTTTGATAATGCTTATCAGCCACATCTTTATGTTTGTCCCATTCATTTTGAATTGCCTCCTTATCCAACCCGATGCTTAAATTGAAGAGAAACAGTATCACAAATATTACACGTGTCATTGTGTGGCATTTTAAACGATAAGTTTATTTCCTTATAAATTTCCTATAAAAATCATAAGACACTGGGTTTGAATATTTTTCTTGATATAAAGAATGCATTAATTGCACATTCAAATTGGCAGCCAAATATTCTTTATCTGTATGCCGAAGACTATCAGGAAAATGAGTTGATATGTTTAATAACTTCGCTTTTCCTTTGGTCTGAAATTTTCGATGGCGGAGCATGAGCGCCTCTTTGATCTGTTGTGGAAATACTTGCAATATTATTATCTCTGGAAGAAAGCATGCACTTAAGAAATCCGAAAGGTTTCTTTGAAACAATTTTGGCAAATCTTCTGCAGTTCCCCATTAATTTTAAGATGATATACATAACTTAGTGCTCGATGACTTCGCTTTTTACCTCCATTTCGTAATCTTTGAGTGGCCTTGGATTGCGATGTCACGAGCCCGTTAAGGTAGTCTACTCTTCTATTCCTATCATTCATTGTCCAAAATAATTCAAACAAGTCTTTCCTAGGGGGGTGGGTGGCTTAGTGGTAGAGTCTCTGCCTGCGGATTCAAGGGTCCCGGGTTCGAATCCCACCATTGGCCGGGATTTTTTCAATTATTTTAATTATTTATAATAAATTCTGATGCCTTGGTAGGATTCCCCACTCGACCATTCACTGTTGGGTTCTAATTAACAGTGCTGTTCCTAAAGTGGCGCTGGGAAACAGTAACAAAGCCTACACATAACACGAGGCTAATAACCTTAGTAGTTGATGCCGATGACACCAAAATAAAAAAAGTCTTTCCTCACATTATAATCAAATTTATCGCTGCATTTCATTCGGCAATCGGGTAGATTTACAAGGGACTTCTTTTCATTTATTGTATTACCATTTTCTGTAACAAAAGATTTTCGTGAGTTTCTTTTTCTTTTCTTTCTCTTCGAAGTTTTTTTGATCTTTTGCTTGGTACATTATATTTCTGATTTTTATCGCTCTTATCTCCGAAACATTGTCCTAAACTTTTAACTTTTTTCTGAGGAATAAAGGGCTCTTCGTCCTAATCAGAAGAGCTTCTATTATCTGAATCAGATTACAATGACGGTACAAAGTCAAGGTCAATAATTTCATCATCACCATCACCGGCAAAAAGATCTTCATTCTTTTTGGTTTGCTTCCGTGGAGAATGATCGAGTTGGTATATTAGCATCTGGAAATATAATATATTATCAAGAAACACTAATTCAGAAGTTTGAAGTGGTTTTATTTTAAATTTAATACAGTACGTAAAAATATATTCTTGCTTGATTTCGGAATAATGGGCAACCCAGTATATCTCTTATTAACGTATACTGATAACTTAAATAATTTCATAAAACTTTTATTTAAAACTTTATTGTGAACCTATCAGAAATTTAATTTTATTAGTAAGTTGCATTAACTTTTGTACACCTTGTATATAAATTTCGACTTCTATCTTATAACTAGCATGTCAAATTTCCTAAATATGTGTTATTTGATAAATATTTTTAGATAACATGGTGACAGTATTCAAATTTATTACCTATTTTACTTACTCCTGTAATTTTGGGATGTTCGTCATTTTTTTCTCAAGTTAAAATGATGTTTTGTATATCTGAAATACTTTTTAGTTTAAAAATAAATGGAATAAAAATAGGTGTATTGTATCGATGTATATTTTAAATGAATTCCGGCTGAACCGTTGAAAGCATCCAGGGGTGACGTCACGTCACGACTGACTCAGCAGAAATTGAACGAATTCAGCTATCCTCTTTAATTGTTAAAGGCATTGGTTGACAATGCATAATAAAATAAATTTCATATTTCCAAAAAAGTTTAAAAATTTTTGGATTACACAAAGTAAGTTTAAAATTTTTCGAAAAGTATTTTAGACATGATGTTATATTAATATTTAGTGAATATGTTCTACAATTCAATCAAAATGAATGTATAAATTGCCGGATATGGTTGGAAATTAAATGTAGAGTTTTTTAGGAAACGAAATAAATTAATAATTTTTATGGAATTGACACTCGATTGCCGTACGTTACCATCGATAGTATTATCGATTGTCCGATATTTTATCAAATACAGGCACTAAAAAATTGGTAACATGGCTATAGATAATAATAAGAGGTTTTTTAAGAAAACTGAGGTTATAGAAAAAAAAATGGTTTATTTTCTGATTAATACACAACATTTTTATATTAACTTCGGTTAAATAAAAATACATAAATAACATAACCTCAAAATTTGTATTCATGTTATTAAGTTACTTCTTCGCAGGCAATATAATGGAGAATTCTTTTGCTTCTTGAACACATTTTTGATATAGTAATCACTCAAAAGTCATAAATTCTTAACAAAAACTAACAACAACAATTACCCAGACAGCACAACTCAATCCATTGGATGTCCATCGGAAGTCCATTCATGGACATATCGGCTGTTCAAAGGACGTCCAGCATTTTACCAAAGGACATCCACTGGACTCAGAGCTGTCACCTATCAGTGAGATTTAAATCATTTTTTGATTTAAATACATTTTTTGATTTAAATATTTTGATTTTAAATCTTTTTTTAAAAAATGATTTTTGATTTATGATTTAAATCTTTTTGAAAAGTATCTTTGATTTTTTATTTTAAAATTAGATTTAAATCTTTTTAAAACGATTTAAATCTTTTTAAAACGATTTAAATCTTTTTAAAACTATTTAAATCTTTTTAAAACGATTTAATCTTTTTAAAACGATTTAAATCTTTTTATTGATTTAAATCTTTCTGAAATGATTTAAATCTGTAAAATGATGCGATCTTTTTAAAATGATTTAAATTTTCTTAAAGATTTAAATCTTTTTTAAGATTTAAATCTTTTTTAAGATTTAAACCTTTTTAAAACGATTTACATCACCTGATTCGTCAAAATCGTTATCAACCTGTCTATTCCTGAATTATAATCTGGTCAGCATGTCAGTAGGGTTAAATCAGAAATCCGAGAGAAAAGAAAAACAAAAAATAGTAAAGTGTAACAAATAATTGCAATGACTTAAGATTATTCTTAAGTATGAAATTTTACAATATCCTGAAACTCTTTACATATGTATTTTATATTTATGCACTTTTATTTCAGATTTGACATGAGTTGCATTAAGACGATTATGACTTTTTGACCAGTTCAATAAACACGCTTGGCATAGATAGAGCGAATTAATTACATTTTTTATTTCCTTGCCTGATTCATCCACACATTTTTCAAAAAAATTAACCCACACGTGCTCACTTTGGCTATTTATTCACTCGCAATAACTTCACGTTGAGAGAAGAACTCTTTTAATTCAATTCACTCAATTTCATTATTCATAGCCGGGAGATTTTGAAAATGAAATGCATTTTTCCGGGAGAGTCTCCTAAGTAGAAAAAAAAACATATTTTTAAAGTCTGATGTATGTGCAACTCAAGGAAGAGTTGACGGATTTAAGTGATTTTTCAGAAAAAAAAAATCACTTTTCTTAAAAACTAGGTCTCCATTGTTTTGTGGCATCATAGGCATACCAAAAGTATCTTTTAAAGGGTTGAAAAATTCCTATTTACCAATTGACATAACATTTTTAAATAACAATTTTCATAACTATAGATATGCTGCATAAATCCTTAAAATTTTTATCTTTATCGGATATTTATTATTTAAAATTAATATTTCCGTAAGAATTGTATTGGGCTAATAACGATAAAAAATAAATACCAGAAAAGTTGATCGAGTTTTGCGTTTTATTTATGAGAAAATCACATTACTTAAGTATTCATTATCTTTGGCCTACCGAAAGCATTTTTTAAAGAGTTACCCAAATCTATAAAAATATTTAAATCTTTTGAAAATATTTATTTTGTTTAAAAAGATTTAGATATTTCGAAGAGATTTAAATCTCTCGAAAATATTTAAATCTTTCATAAAATGATTTAAATCTTTCGAAAAGATTTAAATCTTTCCTAAAATGATTTAAATCTTTCGAAAAGATTTAAATCTTTTGAAAAGATTTAAATCTTTCCTAAAATGATTTAAATTGTAAAAAAGATTTAAATCTAGAAAAGATTTTTGATTTAAATCTTTCTTTTTAAAAAATCGATCTTTAAATCATTTAAATCATTTGTTCAAATGCAAATGATTTATGACCTTTGATTTAAATCGTTTTTAAAATGATCTTAAACAGCTCTGATATACAAATGCCCCACTCATGGACATCCATTTGGACTCCATGCAAGGTCCATATATGGACTCTTTTTGTATTGCTTTTGGACAATTTATGGACATCTGACGGACATCACCACCTATATTAATATGAAATAAAATAATTGCAAACTATGGACTTATTTTTATTGTCATAAATAATATCAAGCATATATTAGTTTTATACGCACTCCTTTCTATTGACCTTCTCTGTCATTTTCTTAAGGCTATTTCGCTTACTTTTTAAGCAGCACCATTGTCACTCTCAGCAGCAGCTAAAAAAAGACATTACATTTTATACAAATATTGAGTCTTAAATCAATCGTTTAATACACGCCTGATCAGGCAAAACTGATAGTTAAAAATGTAAAACTTTTAGATAAAATGTTATTAACTAATATGAAAATATGCATTCACTAATGTACTTTAACTCTATACTTAAATATAAACAAAAAATTGCTCATTATTTCTTAAATTACCATTTCACTTTCATACCATCATATTATGCGAATTCTTTTGTGAGAATATTAGAAATTATGGAAACAAAACATCTTTTTATAAGCTCGTCATGTCCGTGTCCCTGGTTTTGGTAACTTCTGAATCTAAAATTGCAATAAAAATATATATTTGTGAACATTAAAGAGAAATAACTTATGAAACCACTTACAATGCATTAATTCTTAAACGTTACAAAACGATTCTATTTTAATAAAAGTAAAACTTACAGCTTCTTTAAAAATATTTGTATCTTCTAAATAGCCTCTTCTGCTGTCTTATGCCATACAAATAGAAACTTGAATTTTTTTCTTCTCCTTTGAAAGTTTTCTCACCTCTTAGTTACAATAATAATTGTGTTGACATCATCTCGAATTTGCAGCATATAAGTTAGCTTTTAGTAAAGCCATTTTCTTAAATAGGTAGGTAAATCATTTGACAAAAGTTCTAAAAGAAAGGTATTCTTTGAATGTAAATCGAAAACATAAAGTTTAAAATATAATTGATAGGTTATATTAGTTTAAAACAAACGATTTGCTTTTTAATTTTTAGATTTTTAAATGATTTAATTAATAAATATACTTACTTTCTTACCAGATAAACATCTAAGTGCTACCCCAGTATATATACCAATGTGCTACATATAGGCTGTGTTTTCTTATCAATCTTAACCTCATTCTTCTTTTCTTCTTCGAGTCTGGCCTGAGTGGCCTTTTACTTTTCTATCTTTTCAACAGAGGTGAGAGAAGAGAAAAATTATTTGATTTATTTTAATTAAAACCTAGTAGTAAATAATTAAATTATACAAGAAGAATTATTATAATAATTTATTTTAAGTTAGTCATTTTTATAGTGTCCATCATGGACATTTTTTGGACATCCATTGGACTTCTGAATGGGTATATCCATTGGATAACGGAAAACGGATGTCCAATAAATATCCATATGAAGTTCATGGACATCCAGGAGATTATTTGGACAAAATATGGACGTCCAATGGACGTCGTGTGCTATCTGGGTAGCTTATGTTACCGTTCGCAACAACTAATGTCACATTTCAAGTCGCGTAAACAAGACTATCTGTAGATAAGTTATTATTACCGATACTTTAGATTGGGCGAAAAACTGCTAAAGCTGACTTTGCCAATACTACGCGCTTCATATTTCGGTTAAACTGACTACATTAACATAAGAACATTTACCCGCGTCCTTTTCTGTTTAAGTAAGTATTGTTAGGATGTCCTACCCGACATAATATGACTAAGGCAGTTGTACCCTGGGTAAAATATATTTAATTTTGTAAACAAACGACTTAGGAAGCTCAGTGGTTAGAGTCATAGGTTTTAAATTCAAGGGTTATGGGTTCGAATCTCGCTGGTAACAGGAATTTTTATTTAATTTGACAAACTAAAAGTGAATTCTAGTGCATATATTGGATTCCCCACTCACCATTTACTGTTGGGTTTTATTGTAACGGTTACTCTTCTAGTACCGTTATTTTAATATTTTATAACTATATTTTTAAAATGATTGTCCCATCTCTATAAAGGACCATTAGTTTCATGCTGTCGCTACAAATATTTTATATAGTTATTTTTGGTTTTATAAGTTGTATGTTCGGATCGAAAGTGAATTTGACTTTCGACAGGTATTACTTGTAAAAGTCTTTTTACAACAATACCTCAGAACGAGGCAGTCGAGATTATTAAATCTGCTAATATTTAATTAATCTTAAACAGTATGTGGTATTTTTATTAGTGGTGACAACCATCAGTATTTGATGGTGAGTAAAAGATTAATATTTACAAGATTTCTGCAAAGATTAACGAAATGGATCGGGATTTATTTAGTTGTTAAAAATGTGAGGTTAGATGTTTTAGAACGTGTCATTAATGTCTGTAAAGATCTATTTTTTATTCATTCTGTGTTCAGAAACATCTTACCTCCTTATTCCTTATTTTTCCTTATTACGTAAACTTCAAAAAGGTCTCAATCTTTTAGATAAGTCAACCTTTGGATGGTTTAAAAATACGCTGAGAAGATAGTTAAAATATGGTTTAAAAATACGCTGAAAAGATAGTTGAAGTTATGGTTACAAATATGTTAATTTATGGTTAGAAGATATATGAAGTTATGGTAACAAACATGTTAATTTATGGTTAGAAGAAACCGCATCGCTAGAGGAGACCGTCCTTATTTGATCGACCCTTAAAGAAAGATTGAAGACCTAACACCATTCCTACTCTGAGATAAGTTTTATTTTTTTTTATCATTGAAATTAAATAAAGAAGTAATTTAAATGAATCATGGCTTGTGTAGATTGTAATTGTTACTTTCCCGCATAAACATATACATTCTTGTTTTAACATCAGTCATATTAATTATATTTGCCAAATTATTATAATTCACCTTAAATGATATGTTTATGTAAGTTTGGTGGTGCCCTCCTTCCCTTTCCTATAGTTAAGTTTTGTCAAGGTTATTAAGTGCTACTCACGGCCTTAATTAAAATTGAACTAAAACACGGTAAGTAAAACCAACATTACATGTTACAAATTGGCGCCCAACGTGGGGCTCCACCATGACAGTGAGTGATTTTTTAAGTCGTTCGGTTAATGAAATTTCCATCCTAGATGTTGCTGAATTCAAACCAGACAAATGGTATAAGTCGATGTTACATAAGGTTGAAACATATCCCAACAAGTATCCCTCTTTTAAAGTTGAAAACAGTATTTTGTATAAACATATTTTTTCTCATAATCCCTTGATTTCTAATTTAACAAATTGGAAAATTGTAGTACCTATTAAGAATCGTTCACAAATTCTTAAAATGTATCACGATGATGTTACAGGAAGTCATCTTGGTATTTCTAAAACTATTTCCCGAATTATAGAAATATATTATTGGCCAAATTTAAGGAGAGATGTATATCGATATATTAAAAAGTGTAAAATATGTTCGTCTTGTAAAAGTACGAATGTGCCTAAAGCTGGTATTATGGGTAATTATAAAAATAATAATCATCCATTTCAATGGTTATCAATGGACATTATTGGACCCTATCCCAGAACAAAAAAAGGAAATAAATATGCTTTAGTAATAACTGATTGGTTCACAAAATTTTGTTTTGCCCATCCTATGTCTAAAGCTACTGCAACAAATATAACTAAATTTATTGAAACTCATATCTTTAATATCTTTGGGGTTTGTCAAATTGTTTCCACAGACAATGGAAGTGTCTTTGTTTCAAAAGAATTTAAAGCCCTGATGGATAAATATAAAGTTCAAAAAATACTTTATAATCCTGTGTACTATCCTCAAGCTAATCATACTGAGAGAACTACTAAAACAATAGTTTCAGCACTACGTTGTTACATACATGAAAATCAGCGTTCTTGGGAAATATTTTGGCCTAGAGTTATTCAATCCATTAATACTGCCAAACATGAAGTCATAGGTTATTCACCGTCCTTCCTAAATTTTTCTGGAGATTTTTATGGTAAAATCTCAAACAATACAAATGATATCCCTTTAATTTCTGAAAAGTTACAACGTATTGATGACACACAAAATTTACCTAAATTATTTGACAATGTTAGAAAAAAACTTAAGATGGCCTACGACAGGAATTGTAAATATTATAACTTAAGAAAAAGAGATATTGAATTTCATGTTGGTGACAGATTATGGAAAAGAAATTTCGTCTTATCTTCAAAGGTTAATAATTTTAATGCTAAGTTTGCTCCAAAATATACTCCGTGTGTAGTACATAAAGTTCTTTCTAAACTAGTATATAATATTAAAGATTTAAATGGAAAAGATTTAGGTAATTACCACATATCTGATTTAAAGGATCGTTTTGTTGATGTCAACGATAATTTATCTGACAGTGATGACCTTGATGATGAGGGTGCACCTAATAATTCTGATAATGATACTTCTGATAGTGAATAGTATTTCATATACAGCATAGTATAATATACATCTTAATTTTGTTTTATCCCCGTGTGCGGGACTTCTTTCACTTCTCTTAGTTTAGAGTAGCGGGTTTTATCCCACTGCTCTTCTTGTGGATTAGCGAGACTAGAGTAGAATACATCCATAGCTACCTAGCTTGTCGTAAAAGGCGACTAAAAGTGTCTATTACCTCTTTCTCTTTCTCTCTACAATTTTTTATTCTCTCCCTTATTTCCTTTTCAGTTATTTTTATTTTTTTTATACAGTTTTCTATTTGATTAATTGGTTCTGGTTTCTTGTTTTTTTTTTTAATGTAATTTAAGGTAATTTTCAAAAATAGAATTTCTGTAGAATGTATTTTTTTCTCTCTTCATTTATTATCTTCTTTCTTATATCTTCCTTTTCTTCTCTTAGCTGCAGCATGTATGAGCCTGTTTTGTCCTACACTCTGGATTTCTCTAACTGCGCTGTGAGCTCAACTTAAGTTTCGTGTTTGAAGTTAGCTGCTTCATGTGAAAGCTTCAAATTTAAACGAAAATAGGTTACCAATATTGTCATCTTGTCAACGGTGTGAAATAGTCACATACTTTGATTTTCTTTTACTATACAGAGAATGGTCGCACTGCGCAGCTTTCTGAGTGCCCTTTAAAAGAAGATAGAAAACTCCGCCATTTTGAACCCTTATTACATGTTGCCTACATCTTGGCGCAATATTTTTAATAGGTGCGTTTTAATCATCCGCTTCTGCTTCGGAATTGTCGGTTTTCTTGTTTTAATCTGACAGGTTAAAACGACTAAACTGACAATTCCGGAAGCAGAAGCGGATGATTAAAACGCACTTGATATTTTGCTTGCTGCTGTCAGTGTCAGTGAATATTATTTTTGAAGTCACAGTTTATTGCTAAAGAATCAGTTAGCTCACTCGGACCAGTTGAAAGTTCCAAAATAACATCCACTCCAGGGATACAAATTCAGGATACTCAGAAGACTGCTGTTTTATTATAGGCGGTTCTCATATATTGTATTATCCGAGTTGCACAGTGTATAAACTGAAACATTGAGATCCAAAGTGCCGACGCAGAGTAGCGATCTGATTCTTCAGCTGTAAACTGTGACACAGGGTTCAAAATGGCCGCGCCCTATGTTGGGCGTGTCGGACCTCTCTCTTGCCTCGTATAGTAATCAAAGTATGTGGTCGGACCTCTCTCTTGCCTCGTATAGTAATCAAAGTATGTGGGTGTCAGTGAATATTATTTTTGAAATCACAGTTTATTGCTAAAGAATCAGTTAGCTCACTCGGACCAGTTGAAAGTTCCATAATAACATCCACTCCAGGGATACAAATTCAGGATACGCAGAAGACTGCTGTTTTATTATAGGCGGTTGTCATATATTGTATTATCCGAGTTGCACAGTGTATAAACTGAAACATTGAGATCCAAAGTGCCGACGCAGAGTGAGCGATCTGATTCTTTAGCTGTAAACTGTGTCACAGGGTTCAAAATGGCCGCGCCCTATGTTGGGCGTGTCGGACCTCTCTCTTGCCTCATATAGTAATCAAAGTATGTGGAAATAGTCGCTGGAGACAAATTGTATATTTTGTATATAGTTAGTCAATGGGTAAAAATTCAATTTAAAACTGTTCTGATAATAAGTTAAAATGTTACTGTCTGTGTTACACAATTTAAATGTTTTCGGTCAGTAAGAATATATTGGTTTTAGAATTTTCAAAGATTTGCACTTCATTTTATAGTAATTTTTTGGTCCGATTTCTTTTTGTCTGATAGTACAATTTTGTACAGATTTTTCGATACTGAGACTTGGTTTCCATTTACTATTGTGTAAATTGTAATTGTTACTTGCCCGCATAAACATATACATTCTTGTTTTAACATCAGTCATATTAATTATATTTGCCAAACTATTATAATTCACCTTAAATG
>OV651814.1:78228107-78349694 GCA_927349885.1 Psylliodes chrysocephalus | reverse complement strand
AATAATGCAATACAGAATTTATTACCAGAAAAATCGAAAAACAAGTATAAAGGTGTATACTAAAATTTTCAAGATTGGTGTAACTCGTTTACAGAAAATGTACTTTTGGCATATTTTAATGAACTTAGCAATAAATATAAGGCATCGTCTCTATGGACTTTTTACTCCTTGTAAGAAGCACACTCAACATAAATAATGGAATTAATATAGAGAATTATTCAAAATTACGTGCGTTTCTTAAACGTCAATCAGAGAAACATTTAGCTAAAAAGGCAAAAACATTTATGCCAGAACAACTTAATAATTTCATAAATGAAGCTCCTCATGAGAAATATCTGGCGACAAAGGTAATAGCTTCTACAAAGATTTAAACGTTTTTATCATCTAGTCAATTATATAATTCTTTCTCGATACTTGTATCTTAGTATTTACTTGATGAATTACATCACTCGCCTGCGACTCGTGCTGCAAACTTCATCTGCGTGAGTTATGAACTGCATTACCACTCGTTAAATATATTATCTCCTAGCCTATTTAGTGAAATTTAAAAATTTTGATAGTACATTATTGTACATTCTTGTACATTATTGTATATCCTTTTACATCGTTTTACATTCTTGTACATTTTTGTACATTTTTGTACATTCTTGTACAATCTTGTACATTATTGTACATTATTGTACATTCTTGTACATTTTTGTACATTTTTGTACATTTTTGTACATTCTTGTACATTCTTGTACATTCTTGTACATTCTTGTACATTCTTGTACATTCTTGTACATTCTTGTACATTCTTGTACATTCTTGTACATTCTTGTACATTCTTGTACATTCTTGTACATTCTTGTACATTCTTGTACATTCTTGTACATTCTTGTACATTCTTGTACATTCTTGTACATTCTTGTACATTCTTGTACATTCTTGTACATTCTTGTACATTCTTGTACATTCTTGTACATTCTTGTACATTCTTGTACATTCTTGTACATTCTTGTACATTCTTGTACATTCTTGTACATTCTTGTACATTCTTGTACATTCTTGTACGTTCTTGTACATTCTTGTACGTTCTTGTACGTTCTTGTACGTTCTTGTACATTCTTGTACATTCTTGTACATTCTTGTACATTCTTGTACGTTCTTGTACGTTCTTGTACGTTCTTGTACGTTCTTGTACATTCTTGTACATTCTTGTACATTCTTGTACATTCTTGTACATTCTTGTACATTCTTGTACATTCTTGTTCATTCTTGTACATTCTTGTACATTCTTGTACATTCTTGTACATTCTTGTACATTCTTGTATATTCTTGTACATTCTTGTACATTCTTGTACATTCTTGTACATTCTTGTACATTCTTGTACATTCTTGTACATTCTTGTACATTCTTGTACATTCTTGTACATTCTTGTACATTCTTGTACATTCTTGTACATTCTTGTACATTCTTGTACATTCTTGTACATTCTTGTACATTCTTGTACATTCTGGTACATTCTTGTACATTCTTGTACATTCTTGTACATTCTTGTACATTCTTGTACATTCTTGTACATTCTTGTACATTCTTGTACATTCTTGTACATTCTTGTACATTCTTGTACATTCTTGTACATTCTTGTACATTCTTGTACATTCTTGTACATTCTTGTACATTCTTGTACATTCTTGTACATTCTTGTACATTCTTGTACATTCTTGTACATTCTTGTACATTCTTGTACATTCTTGTACATTCTTGTACATTCTTGTACATTCTTGTACATTCTTGTACATTCTTGTACATTTTTGTACATTCTTGTACATAATCAATAACACCCTGGTACAGCCTCGTACATTCTCGTACATCCTTATACATCCTTATACATCCTTATACATCCTTATACATCCTTATACATCCTTATACATCCTTATACATCCTTATACATCCTTATACATCCTTATACATCCTTATACATCCTTATACATCCTTATACAAGAAATCTTCATACGTTCTCGTAAATTCTCCTACATCCAATACCCTCAGTGGTTTATCCCTTAAAGTGGTGTATACACGAAACAAACACTATCAAGAATAGTATCACAACCACGTATGTAACACAATTACAAATATGCACTTGGACATATGGCAGTAGTTACAAGGGCAAAAACACGCTCACATTCGATTTTTAAGTATTGAAACAAATCTAAAATCAACACTCAAGAAAAACACAACTGGTCCTCCAGACAGTATTTGTGTGCTTATACACATTCGTGCGTTTGACATTAAAATCTTTGAAGGTCAATCTTGTTGTCAGTGCGCATAGGCGAAACAGCAAATTTGCACATTCTTGTTTTTTTTTTGGCATTGGAGGACCGATATGCGCAACAAATTTTTATTTTTTGGAACCGTAGCAAATGTTAGATTCTCAAAGTAAGTAGAGGGTGAAATGTGTTTAAGAACCTGTGGTATAAATATGCTACAACGATAAATCTAGTAAAAAATGTATAATTATTGGTGGTTAAACTAATAGTAATTAACGTTTTTATACAGGGTGTTTCAAAAAGGTGTCATAAATTCTTCCTCAGATAGATTACCAAAAAATAAGTGGATTTGGTTATATATTTACCTATATCAAAAACTGGCTCCTAACAAAGTCATAGGGCGTTAAACTAACATTCAAATAAACGTTTTTTATTTGTAAAAATTTTGCTGTTGCGATTTTTTGTTTGAATTTTTTGCCAGTGCTCTAGGTTTGCAGGCCCAATATTCTAAGAAAAAAAATTTAAAACGACACCTTTTAAAAAAGTTGGGGGTTGGGTACCTTTTAACCCCCCCGTATTTTTTTGACATAAAGAAACTTACTTTATCGATCTTAAAATCAAAAAGGACTATTAATTTTGAATTTTGTTTTATAGTGAAATGAACTTTGTATCTTTCTTAGTTAACGAGCTATTTATAATTTTTTAACTGAATTTCTAGAGCAATTCGTCCGTCCTTGACCTAACATATCAACTTGCTTTATCGATCTTAAAATCAAAAAGAACTATTAATTTTGAATTTTTTTTATAGCAAATGAACTTTGTATCTTTCTTAGTTAACGAGAGGTTTACAATTTTTTAAATGAATTTCTAGAGCAACTCGTCCGTCCTGGACTTAACATATCAACAAAACTAAGAGTAGGTCAGGAGTTATTGTACAAAAAACGCATATAAAAATCAGTGATGTGTCTAGGGCTGTGCTTGAGCCGCCTCTTCAAAATTACCTCTTTTATTTATATTTTTGTAAGAAAGGTATTTATAATTTTGGATTGGCGCCATAAAATTGGTGTACCACCCGTCCTCATGGGTTCACCATGCCACACACGTTAGTTTGGAAATATATTTATTAAATTTAATAGTAGTAAAAAAAAATTATTTTTTAATTAAACAATTAACAAAAAATTAACAATTAAAAATAAACACTTAACAATAATTATTATACATATTTTATAAACTATTTAATTTAGTAAATATTCATCATGTCTTCCTCCTTCTTGAATACCAAAATATAAATAAAAGAGGTAGTTTTTGCAGAGGCGGCTCAAGCACAGCCCTAGACACGCCACGGATTTTTATATGCGTTTTTTGTGCACATAAAACTCTTAGTTGTGTTGTTATGTTAAGTCCAGGATGGACTTTTATATGCGGTTTTTGTGCACATAAAACTCTTAGTTGTGTTAAGTCCAGGAGCAATTGCTCTAAAAATTCAGTTAAAAAATTGTAAATAGTACGTTAACTAAGAAAGATACAAAGTTTATTTTGCTATATAAAAAAATTAAAATTCATAGTTCTTTTTGATTTTAAGATCGCTAAAGCAAGTTTCTTTATGACAAAAAAAATACGGGGGGTTAAAAGGTACCCAACCCCCAACTTTTTTTAAGGGGGTCGCTTTAATTTTTTTTCCTTAGAATATTGGACCTTTAAATCTACAGCACTGGTAAAAAATTCAAAGAAAAAAATCAAAACAGAAAAATTTTTACAAATAAAAAACGTTTTTTTGAATGTTAGTTTAACGCCCTGTAACTTTGTTAGGAGCCAGTTTTTGATATAGATAAATATAGCCAAATCTACTTATTTTTTGGTAATCTATCTAAAGAAGAATTTATGACATACCTTTTTGAAACACCCTGTATAATAAACATACGTTCATACATATTATAATTAATATATTAAATATGCATTTTCTCGAATATATTGGGTAACAGTCGTATTTCTACATATCTCTCTGTGTCTGTAACGTATGGAGGGTGGGTTAACCCACGGCACTTAGGCCTCATAGCTCATGAGCCAGCCTACAGATTTAATGTAGTTGACAATGTCGCCAAGAGGTTATAACCGACGGTGTTAGTCAATTCTCGCCGAACACAAATCTTCTAATAAATGAGAGTGTCGGGAAATCGTAGAGGATATGCTCGATGGTCTTATTTTCTTGTTCGCATTCCATGTAAGCATAGGCACCGATTCCTCGGGGCTCAGGGTGCGCAAGCACCCAGAGCAGTTTTAAACTGGGTGCGGAGCACCCATAGCACAACGTAGACAATAAGTGCCAATAAGTGAGACGAAGAAGCTGATGTTGGTATAGCGACAGGATGCCTCGATAAAATATTATCGTTTGGAGTTGTATTTTTTGTGATAAAAAGTCGCCTTGACTTGTTATAACCAGCGCGTTGAACTTGGACTTAAGGGTTTATTATTCTTGGTGTATAAAACCCTATGACCTCAAAAAATAACGACTAATAACGGTCTACAATTATCAAGACAAGAGCTCTGTACATATGCTATTGAGCAAATGCTTGAGGGGAGAAAGGAGAACATTTGAATGTTGCTCCCGATCAAGCATAGTTAGAAGAAAACGTTTATTTAGAGTCAAAAACTGCTCACTAGTAGCGCTGGCGAAAAACCAGGTCATCTAGATACTAGAAAACATTCGGACCCGTCAATTTTTGATTTTAGGGGAAAATATTTTTTTGCCAGTTGCACCCCCTCAGAAGGAACCCTCTATCGGGAGTGAGACTCACCAGTAAAATCTTAAATGGAAAGATGGGTCAAATGATATCTTATTTTGAAGGTATTTTTACCTAGATAATAACCTCCAATTTTTATATCGCTACTATCTATGTAGTCCATACAGTGGTTCACCAGAAGTACAAAACATAATTTTTACATTGTTATTAAAAAAAAAATTCTTTGTAACAATTCTAATTTTATTTCGGTGGCTATCAATTATTGTTATTAGATGACATTCTTTGGTCGCCGTAAAATAGTAAGGTTTAGTTTATTTCGTTGTAGAGTCGGCATAAAAGTGGCATGTCAGTGATAATGGTTTACTCAATTACTGAGAGGTTGCAAATAATTTCACCTTTTTTGCGAACAATGAATCTGCTAATAGAACTGCCCAACTGTTTAGCAGTCAACATCAAAATCGTGTAATCGACTATAATAATTTGTAATAAATATTCCGCTGAAATAAATATACTAAAATAAAACGCAGGTCTGATCGAAACAACAGTTTATAATCAACTCACTCAAAACAAATCATTTTCTAATAAAAACCTCAAAAGAATCATTCGGCGATTCAGCCATTTACAATACTTAGAAGATTACTTAATTCATATTGCTATCATGTACAGGGCGAGTATTCCTTAAATCTAAAGATCGCCTACAATCGACAAGTCCATCGAAAGTATATTTTGGTGTTAGTCCAAACATTTTGGGAAACGGAGTCAGTAGCTAACAAATAACGTGAAATGGAAAATGCCGTAGTAAATTAAGCTACAGAGGTGGCAATTTAAGGGCATGTTGTTATAGAATCCACATTGAAAGTACAAGACAGTTGGCGATAACATCTGGTATTAAAAGAAGAAGCATTCAGAAGATCTTGAGAAAACACAAGTTTCATCCCTCAAAATACATCTGATAACAGAACTTAACGAAGACGATTTTGATAGGCGATTACAATTTTGTGAAATTATGACTGAAATGGCAATAAATGATCAGCAATTTCTTTTCAACATGTGTTTTTTCAGACGAATGCACTTTTTCCTAAATGGTACAGTAAATCGTCACAACTGTCGTTATAGGTCCGATTCAAATCTCAGAATATTTCAGGAAGTGCATACGTAACATCCGGAAAAACTAATAATGTTTGGGCTGGCATTTTTGGTAACCGTATAATTGGCCCCTTTTTTTACCCGGAACTTTAACCGCAGAAATGTATCTGGACATAATAGAAAACGCGATTTATCCAGCATTAATAGAATTGATTGAGAATGACGATCAGTACATAGCAAACAACTTAATAGTCCAGCAAGACGGTGCGCCACTGTTCGTCAGTATTTGGATCAAACGTTTCCAGGTCAATGGATCGAAAGAAGAGGAAGTACTGAGTAGCCCCCACGGTCTCCGGATCTAAGCATGTTAGGTTTTTATGGGGCAACTATCACCCAGCCAACATCACTGAAAAATCTGCGACAACGGATAATTGATGAATGTCATCAAATCACCCCACAGATGCTTCAAAATGTCTGACATCGTTTTTAACAAAACCTCTGTTATTGCATGGAGGCCCAGGGTCAGCATTTCCAGCATTTACTCGAGTAACTGGTAAGCTTTTACAGAAAACAAAAATCGTTAAAAGATCATGGCTAGGAAAACAGTAGCGTTTTAAAACTCTGGGGTTATAATCTATGTAAAACTAACTTCAAAATAAGCTATTATTCGACCTCTCTTTCCATTTAAGATTTTAGGGATAAGTTTCATCCCCACTAGAGGGTTTCCGTTCAGGGGGTGAAACTAGCAAAAAAAATGTTTCTCCCTAAAATCAAAAATTGACGGGTCCGAGCGTTTTTTCTTATTCGTAAATGACCTGGGGTGTCCAAAATTGCTTCTGTTTTGTTTTCAAATGGCTACCCTGTATATATATAAAATACTCCATTATATGTGTATTAATAAATAATCAAAAATCTCCTTTTAAATTCATGATAGTTAATAAATGTTTTATATTGTGTTTCTACTTATTTCATTGGTATTCTAACACCGCAGCACCACTGAATACCAGTGATGGCTGCACCGAGTATATAGGGTTGCCACATACCAGATATCCCGATTTAGGTAGAAGCCTCCAGCCTGTTCAGCAATTGGACATTTGACAATACCTTTTTTTAAAGAAAACTTTCATAAAATCAACGCTTTAAAATAGCTTGTTAAGTGCTTTTAACAAACAGGTGATGCCTTAAAGTGAGGTGTGGAATGTGGGGGGTGCGGGGGTTGTGTAAGGTGGGGGTGGGGATATGATAGCCAGATTTACCCCATGGAGGCCGGGCACCCAAAGCAATTTTTGAGTTCCGGCGCCTATGCATGTAAGCCCCATCATATGATGATGCTTCCGTTCTTGGCAATGTCCAATCAGAATGCCTGTGATCAGGCGCAGATTCTGTCTAGTCATAGTCAAGAATTTGTTTGCTGTGGTATAACTTCGAAGCTCCCTGACAAGCTTCTTGTTTTATCCCATATTTCTCTGAATTTTACAAGAATTTTGTTTGATTAGGTTTGTCACTACCGATGTTCTCAATCTAATAAAAGGGCCAAGTCAAAAAAGTATTTGATTGGCTGCCTTCTTGGTTAATGAATCATCAAAAGCTTTCGATGTGGAATGACCTTTGATCCATCTTAAGTTGACCACATTGTTGTTGGATACTCCGGCCAGAGCTTCATGACATTCTAGTAACAACCATGAGTAAATTCGTGGTCTATCCAGAGTGAGTAGTGCTTGTCTACTATCTGTCTAAATGAGCATGTTTCTTCCAGTGATTATTTCTAGTAAATTCTTTTGCTGCTATGAGAATCCCCATGAGCTTGGTTTGAACTACATATGGTTGTATCAAAAAAAAGTTTATTTATTGCTAAGTGTGATGTCTGGTTAACAAAATGTTTAAGTCATACTTGCGCAATAGTGTTTCGTTCCTAAGTTGTTTTAAAATAAGTATAGTTTATAGAGGTTGATAGATTTATGTCACGTGCTGATACAAAGTATTAATACAGCTTTCTTTTTTTGTATAAAAAAATATTTTTTTCAGATATTACTGATTGTTACTTTTTGAGATAAATCGGAGGATAACAATTTTTAAACTTCTTATTCGAAAAAGTGATAAAGAAAATGTTATACCAACAAACGTATTATACATTATTAATACGGCACACGATGGCATCAGAAAATATTTTTTTGTTTCCTCCAATTTACCCCTTCCTAAACTAACTACCTATTTTTTAGTTAACGCCTGCATGTAAGCCACTATTTACTGTAACTGTTTCATATTTCTTTTGTGTACTTCATAATCTCTTAATAAAATGCTTGTAACGGACGGACGGACGTACAGACACCGAAGTAATTCCATAAGTGTTTCTTTTTACCAAATTGGAGATGGAACACTAAAAAGTACATTATTAAACTTAAGATCTATCTTCTACTTTTAAATCCGTCCTCCACTTACAGAAAAACTTTTGCTTCTTTATTTTGTTACTTTCTTTAAATATAGCTGTACCGCCGAAGTCCTCGACCTCGATTCAAAAGCCAAAGTAACAATTACAGAAGGACAATGTAAACGGACAATAAACGGTCTCTCGACATTTTACATTTTTAAATAAACTAAGTTTTTAAAAAATATTAGGTAAATGAAAAGGTACTTTGGGTTTTATAATATACGGAGTGGCCCAAAAGTCTGGAAACGGCCAATTATCTAGTAAATTACTAGTCCTAATTGTACAAAATTTGGGGTACACCTATTTTGGGATACGGAGATTCCAGATTTGATATTTGCAATGTTGCCAGATTTTCCGTTTCTCTTATATTATTAGTCACTTTGGTTTTTCAAATTGATCACCCTGTATATTAAGCCATTATTGAAATCTCCTATTCAATACGAGTTCAACCATATGCAACACTTAGGATTTTATGTAGTCTGGAAGGTCTTAAATAAATAAAACAATCATGGAGAAATGTGGTGGTAAATGCACTCTATCATCGATTAGGGTACTGTCAACTCACAAATGAAGCACATTTTGAACACTTGATAAAGTAACCATTATGTTAAAAATGGTGTAATCTTTTAATTGTTACGTTTTAATGTAGTTGAAAATAGTTTGTATTAAAAAATTTATGAGACAATTAGGCGTTGCCAGACTTCTGTTTTATTTATTTAAGACCTTTTATAGTATGGTGCTATTTGTAACAAAACTGCTCTAGAAATGAATTCTGTAGGGGCCTAAGTGTCACAAGCTGAATTGTTAGTGAATTGAAAACTAATATTTTGGAGATTCTAAAACCGGAGGTAATCCAAAATTAGACCTTGCAGAAGGACACTATTTTCAAAAAACGAGATATTGGTACCATTGCATAGAGCGTAACGTGTACTACAATATGACCGCAAAATCAAAAAAGTCACTTTACAAGTTAGGTAAATGTATTATTTTAAACATTTAAAAAACCATTGGGGCTCACGGCCCAACAAAATTTAAAATGCGATTTCCTCGGTTTTATCTTAAGAAAAAATCTGATGTGTCCAACACATGACTTTCCTATCTAGTTATTATAGGCTTTTTCCGGTTATTTTGTACAACCTATTGCAGCATCTCTATAAATGTTTAGAGGATAAACTAAATATTTATATATTGGCCACATACATCTACCTCAAAACATTTTTCTATAGATATTCATTGAAAACGAAAATACTGAAAAATTAAAATTTACTACTTTTCCATTACGGTCCATTTTAGAAAAATCATGTATAAACAAAAATTATAGAGATCGATATCGCAACAACTTTTAGTTCAGCAATTTTCATAAAAATCAGAATTTTACACATTTTGTCAAATTTCTCGAATACGGACCATTTCAGGAAATTTTGACATAAAAATTGTAGATAATAATATGAGAAGTAACTTTTGTTTGAACAATTTTCGTCTCCAAACAAAAATAACAGATATATTCCATAAAATATAAAAACGGCCTCCTATAAATTACCCCCCCAGATGTTCCGACTTTGTTCAAAATCTAATAATTTCACGTCAGGCCGAAATAAACCTTAAGTTTAAAATTTAATGTTTTTTTCTTTATCCGTTTTTGAGTTTTCTTCAAAATTCGAAATTTACACACTTTCTCAAATATCTCGAATACGGTCCATTTTGAAGAAATTAGGTATAAAATAAAAATTATAGAGAATTATATAGCAAACAACTTTTATTTGAACAATTTTTATAAAAAAATATTTTCATTTTGTCAAATTTCTCGAATACGGGCCATTTTAGGAAAATTTTGTATAGAACAAAAATTATAGATAATTATATAAGAAGTAACTTTTATTTAAAGAATTTTCTTTTCCAAACGTAAATAACAGATATATCCCATAAAATATAAAAATGACCACCTATAAAGTACCCCCCAGATGTTCCGACTCTGCCTAAATCACACACACACACACATACACACACACACACATACACACACACACACACACATACACACACACACACACACACACACACACACACACACACACACACACACACACACACACACACACACACACACACACACACACACACACACACACACACACACACACACACACACACACACACACACACACACAACACACACACACAACACACACACACACACACACACACACACACACACACACACACACACACACACACACACACACACACACACACACACACACACACACACACACACACACACACACACACACACACACACACACACACACACACACACACACACACACACACACACACACACACACACACACACACACACACACACACACACACACACACACACACACACACACACACACACACACACACACACACACACACACACACACACACACACACACACACACACACACACACACACACACACACACACACACACACACACACACACACACACACACACACACACACACACACACACACACACACACACACACACACACACACACACACACACACACACACACACACACACACACACACACACACACACACACACACACACACACACACACACACACACACACACACACACACACACACACACACACACACACACACACACACACACACACACACACACACACACACACACACACACACACACACACACACACACACACACACACACACACACACACACACACACACACACACACACACACACACACACACACACACACACACACACACACACACACACACACACACACACACACACACACACACACACACACACACACACACACACAATCGCGAAAATAGTCAAAACGGATTCAGGGGACCTCAAAATGTAAAAATCCGTCGAAAACTCGAGGTCGAAAAAAATCATGATTCCTATACTCTCCTTGGTGGCCGGAAAAAAGCGCAGAGGAAATAAGCGCACAGGAAATATGCGCACAGAAAAAAGCGCACAGACATATAAGCGCACAGGAAATAACCGCACGAGGAAATATGCGCACACGGAAAAAACCGCACACGGAAAAAAGCTCACGGGTATAAAAGCGCACATCGAAAAAAGCGCATATGGAAAAAAGCGCACATTGAAAAAAAGCGCAAAGTGCATGTAGTTTATATTTATAGTTTGTTACAATTTTTTGTTGTTTGATTAAAACTTTAATTATCGTTGTTTACAGTAGTTACCATAATTTTTGCTGATAATTCAGGAATCTACTCAGTTATTTATTCGGAATTATTATAAGTACGATACAAAGAATAGATCTGTACCTTGGTTTGTTATATTCCAGGTGAAAAATATAAGACAAGTTTAAAAAAATTCTTAAAATACTTTCACAATAAAGTTAATACGGTTTATAATATTTATATCTCCATTATGGATTGTTGAGGACAGACTAATTCCACCAAATCCGCTTTTAAAAAATCATAACGATCAGTTTCGCCGCCGCGAGGAAATTATGCTGATGGGGTGTATATTTTACTTATCTCATACAGTGTGTATCTTAATTAAAACGAAATATTTGCAAGTGGTCATTTATTTTTACTGGAGATTATAAAATTAAGATAGGTACTTATTATTTCATTTATTAGTTGCTTTTTTGTTAATAATTTTTAATTCAGGATAAATCCCATGCCGTCATAATGATTGCAATGAAATATGGAATTAAGGGCATTGTGAAACCCTTCACAACAATTGGTCGTTCTTGGCGTTCCATCAAGAGCGGCATCGTAATGGTTCCATATTCTCGGATGGAATTGTGTACTTCTTCCGGCGGCACCTAGTATATAAGTTGAAAAAAAATATGTAAGGACGTCGTTAAATCTCTCTTCATCAGGAAAAGTTTCTACAAGGCTATTAAAATTATCTCGTACATCTTCTAACGGCACAAACGATAATGCTGCCAAGGATTTTAGTTTTAATTTTGTGTCGATGTTCGATTCGAATTCCGATTTTAAACCAACTGCATTAACTTTTCTTATAAGGCTTTGACACAAATGGAAATAACATCCCTTAATTTCGGTTTCTGGAAAAGTTCGCCCTGCAGCATTCATGCAGGCTTTCTCGAAATCTAAAAGTATCTTCTGGGGCGCCATGCTTAGAACTAACCCTTTTACAATTTGAAACATCTGTAGGTATGTTGCTTCATTCTTAGTTTGTAACAATATGTACACACATGGTGGATACGAATTTCCTACTTTAGCATGCAAAGTATAAAGTTGATAAAACATCGTTGGTGCTTTATCAAATGTTCCGTCGCCGAATAGAGAGGCTTGGTTTAATTCGCACAATAACTCGCGATCTCCCAAAATTAAAATTCTGTTTGGATCTTCGACTCCAGAGTCATGCAGCACTAAGTCCGAGTATTAGTCAGGAATTGCAAAATGCATCGTAGATGGATTTGGCAAGTGCTTCTCTGCTCGATAATTTCGAAGTGTTCTGGCAAGAGACGATTGCTTTGGAATATAAGCAAGAGCATCATTGCTTACTCCTGATAATTTATCTCCAATAACATTGCGAGATGTAGCATATTCACCGCTGTCATGGCTTCTCGCATTTGGCTTCTGGCGATATTTGCTTCTGCTTTTTGGGGACATGAATCATGACAATGATTGTCGATTTTCACAGCACCTCCATGTATCTATCCCATTTGTTGTGCGAAAATGTGTATATTCAAAACCATTGTAAATAAGAACTCGCTTGTCTTTTTGAATAGACGAAAGCTCCATTTCGTTTATTACAAAAAATTCAACTTAACTTGTTCAAGAATTAGAGCACAATAAAGTAACTTTAAATTCCGTAGTCTATTTATAAGCGCCTTTACTTACCTGCCTTAATTCTGCAAATAATAAATTCCAAGAAATATAATAATGTCACAACGCCGAATAAATGAAATAATAAGTACCTATCTAAATTTTATAATCCCTAGTAAAAATAAATGACCACTTGCAAATAATCGATTATTAAAAAATAATTTAACAATCTCGGGGCGATCACTTCCCGTCACAAGGCTGGTACCTGCTATAAGTACCAATTCAATTACGACATAATCGCGCTTCAAATTTATTAAACTGCTAAGAAATATTTCTAGGAATAAAAATATTTGTAAGATTTTAGATATTCATTAGAATGATAAATACTGAAAATGCATAACTTTTACAAAAACATATTTAGATCAAATATTGTTCCTATAATCTAAAATTTTAAATTGTATAAAATTATTTTTTTTATTGTGGTACTTTTTAAATTTTTTGTAAACAGTTTGTTGGGTTAATTTTAACATATGATTTAATAAAATATGTACAAAATGGTATAAACTCGGTTGAGAATTATATATGTTTAATTAAAATCACAATGCCATTCCCATGCATTTGTTGTTCTGTGTACATAATATCTGTGATATAAGTCCGCATATTTGGTGGTTACTTTTCACACCGATATAATTTTTGACTATGTATTCATAGAACTTAATTTTTTATTTTTATTCAGAGAATCTTCAGTTGTTCTGTATCCTATTCTTAACGAGATATAAACTACATGTACTTTGCGCTTTTTTCAATGTGCGCTTTTTTCCATGTGCGCTTTTTTCCTTGTGCGGTTTTTTCCGTGTGCGCATCTTTCCACGTGCGCTTATTTCCTGTGCGTTTATATGTCTGTGCGCTTTTTTCTGTGCGGATATTTCCTGTGCGCTTATTTCCTTTGCGCTTTTTTCCGGGATTCACTTTCCTTATATCTGTATACAGATAGGAAAGTTAAAATTGCGAAAAATATTGTACTTTTTATGTTAACACTACGAAATTAGCTAAACAAGATTTTAAAACAAAAAAAGTTACTCTTTATAAAAGTTTCTAAAATGTGTTTAGATCATAACAAAACATCAACCATATTTTTATGTCTTATAATAATCAACTTATGTTAATTAATATAAAACAAAACAAAACGACTGGCGCGAGATTTCTACACTCTGCTAACGGTGTTATCGCTTTGTACATTCCAACTTCGTTGCACCTATGATTGTAAACATATATCCATCTCTATCGCACTACGAAACTAAATAGCCCGGCTCATAATATTATCCCCACAGTGGGCAAACAATCTTAATTTTTTTTTGTTGATAAACTATTGTAGTTCTGATAATGTTTAATACAGATGTCCCAAATTGTACGGATCCAAATGAAAGTTTATAATTGTAAGTAAAAAAGTTCACATTAACACGTAACACGCAAACATTGATCAAAATTCGATCAAAAGTGAAGAGATGTAAAAGTTAGATAACTAATTAAAAAATCAAGAAAATATTTCACAAGTGGCGTGCAGGTGAAAATGTATCATTCCTATCAGTTTTAAACCACCAGTAACGATGGAAATCTGACCATTGTTAATATGAACCATTTTGCTTAAAATTATCTCCGTTTTATATAATTTGGGACACCTTGTATAATGTAATACCTATTAAATATTGAAAAAAAAAATTATTGTTATAAGTAAAACTAGAATGAAAAAATATCTAACACTGAAAGAGCCCTCCTTCAACTTTAATAATTATATTATATTTAATAGTCAATTTACTGGAATGGTAAAAAAGATCCATTCCGAAGATCTGTTTAATATTATTAAAAAATGTGTAATAAAATTATATTCGTTGTTGTTCTTTCTCTTAATGTATTAAAAGGTTTAATGGAATCTTCAATAGAGCTATCTAGGCTACCTCCAACTAGTGTCGGATTGGGTCGTCAGACCGGTAGGCCTTCATTCAAGCAGTGGACCTTTAAGGCCGGCGATCGCCCATGTTAATTTCCCGTATATGCAGAGGTTACTTTTGACGAAGCTTTCGGGAAAAGTATACTTCGTAGCATTAATTTAAATATAGAAATCAGTTCATGAATAATGCCTACGGGTTGTAAAGAAATCTAAAGAAGCAGAGTTTTTTAAAAATACTCGAAAAATGACTTTGATCCTTGGTGTCAAAATTACATAGAAACCCTCGACTTGTCGACGTATTTACTTTAAAAATAAACATATTTAGACGTTTTCTTTTCGTTACCACCCGTACAACTAGCATATCAAATAAATGAAACAAATCGCACTTCAAAATAATGTTTGGTTTTCCTGAAAGCTTGGTTTGAAATAAAAGCTAATTATTAATTCACCTAATCGGCTAGGGACAACGCAGATGAAAGATGATATACGCCGTATCCAAAGCTTGTAGGATTCTATACTGTAAGAACTTCAAGATAATTTCACAGATGTCGCTTTAGAACATTAGTCGTTGTTAGTCATTCGCATTACCGTTGCTCTTGAGGCAGACAGGGCCGGAACAAATACAATTTTAATACCAGCGTTTTAATTAAATAATTCGATATATTATTAACAAATGTGGTTGTTGCCTTAAAAAGTATTTTTATTTCCTAATGAAATTTAATCCACTGCCATTTTTTTTAATTATTGGTTTTAATTTTAAAAATAAATACATACTCTAACTTTATAATACTGTTTACCAATGTTTAATATTTTTTAGGCTAAATTTATGTAATATGTTTTTTTTTTTAATTTTGATTTTGTTTTCTCTAAAAAACAAACATCTTTATAGAGATGTCTATTTGACATTTTTAAAAATTAGCTTCACGGAATTCATTTATACATACCTACATATTGTTCTTGCACTCAAATTAAAAATGGCCACTGATAACGCCTTGGTCTGTAGAGCCACAACCATGTGATTTTTTAAAATTTATTTTCACAATGAAATGTATGTCCCAAAAACCAACAATTTAAAAATAATTTCAATTATACAGGGTTCTTAAAGAATGTGATACATATCAAAGTTAGGTTTTTTAAATGGGACACTTTATTTTATATTTGAATTGCCCTCACTTTTTCGATTATAACAATTAAATAGTATGAGATTATACAGAGTATACGCTAATACCAATTTTACATGAAAATCGTATTGATCTCAATGGCATGTATACTGCAAAAGAAACAATTGAAAACCAATCATTTGTGGTAAAAGATTTTCGATATTAGTCAAATACCTACATACTTTTCTCATTTTGTTTAATTGAATTTTATATCACCAGCCACTTTTATTTAACGAATTTTTTTCTTCAAGCGTAAATAACATATATTCCTTAAAGTAGAAAAACGACTCTCTATAAAGTTCGGAATATGCCCAAAATCTAATCAACTCATTAGAGACACACAAACACCTACATATACGTATGGCCATATTTGTGACATTCATGCATGAGAGATATTTTTGGCATCAAGGTAGTTTTTATACAAAATCAAAATCAAAACAAAAAGAAATTGGGATATATACAATTTAATGTACGCTTATTAACCCTCCAACTAGAATGAAAATATATAGTGCTGTGCGTTCTATATTATACTCTTCACAGTTTAACAGACCCTCCTTAACCTCCCATTTTTATTCAATTTTTGTTTAGAACCAATAGGCTTTATCCCCTTATTGGGCTTAATTTTTACTAAACATTTTAAGTTAATATCGCTAGTAGTATAACTAGTAGTCTAATACTCCATATTGCAGGAGTGCTAGTACTTTAATACACGCCTACAGACAGGCCTTGTCACGGTTTCCCATTTTAGGATCAGAACTGGCAATTAGAACCCAACAGTGAATGGTTAGAGTGGAGAATCCTACATACGGATCAGAATTATTTTTAAATAAATAAATAAAAAAAAATGCTTGCTCACGGTGGGGTTCGAATCGCGGACCCTTGGATTAAGAAGACTTATGGTACCATTTGGGAACGAGCGACAAACGACAAGAGACCGAGACAGCAGTAAGGCGGCATATATTGCCATACTAAATCTGCTGTAGTCGGTCTCGTCTACGGAAATGTGTTTCAATATAATTACATGTTCAGACGTGAAGAGACCGCTTTTGGTCTCTCGCTGTCGCGTCGCGTTTTGAAGTCGGTCTCGTCTTGAGAAATAGTACCTTGAAAATATTTAATGACATGCTGGAATAGAAAATGGATAACTTAAAAATTTTTGAAATATTTATAATGTCCGACAAAAATGGAATCTTATCTTTAATTATTTTTTTATTGTTGCTTAGAGTTATTAGGTACTCTGTCAGGCAACTAAATAAACTGTTTGGGTTTTGTATTTAATGCAAAAACAATAATACATTATACATTTAATATTGTTATAAAAAAATCAGTATTTACTTTAATCGTAGTTACGTGTTTTATTTTAAAAAATTTTTTTTTTTTGATCTCTAAAGCAGCTGGTTTTTAAATTCTTTTAAAAGAACAATCCTTTTTTCTTCCTGTGTTTTTAATCTCAAACACCACCTCATACAATATTTAAATAGTTATTTCTATGAACACTACTAGGTTCCGGTTACAATTAGAAGGACACAGCTACGTCATCATTTGGCAAAGTATGTAGTTAATTAATTATCGCCGCCTACTGGGGTTAATATAGGAATCTAGGAAATATAGTATTATAACTAACAACTTACTTATTTTTTATTTATATATAGTTATAGATAATATGTATTCGAAATTCGAATGCATATTATCTATAACTTTCAATAAACAATAATTAAGTGAGTTGTTAATATTTCCTATATTTATATAATATTAACATTCCACTAAACCCCCAATAGGCGGCGATCACCAATTAATTACGTTGCCAATTGATGACGTAGCTGTGTTCTTCTAATCGTAATGAGACCATACGATAATATCAAGTTCAACTCCTGAGTCCGGCCAGAACAATACATATTTTTCTATCGCCTACCTGCCGATTGTCGAATGCAATGGTTTGAAGTGAGGACATTAGAGGAGATAACGATTGTACATTTCCGTGAAACTTAACTCGAGTGCTGAGAGCCCATAATACTACCTGCAGTAGTTTTTAAAACAGTCCGTAAATATTTAAATAACTTTCGCTATTGCACCACTAAAATGTAAACGGACCATTTACATTACTATGTCGCATTTTAATTAAATAGCCACATCATGCAACTTTTGATATCCTAAATCTATATTTAAAATAATGGCTATACCTTTAATTTATTTGCACAATTGGGATGCAAATCCAAAAAAGTATCCGCTATTACGTTATCAATATTAATTTTTTCTACACCCACATGGTTATTACCCAGACAACACACCAAATCACAGAGATATCCACAGAATATCTTTTGTGGATATCCAATATATCCACAGGATATCAGAAATATTCCGTGGATCTAATATGGATATCCAAATGTCCGTTTATATCCAGAATATAGAAGATATCCTATGGATATCCAGCAAAATATCTAATGGGTATCTTCCAGACAATACAAGAAATCCCAGAGATATCCACAGAATATATTTTGTGGATATCCAACATATTTAGTGGATCTAATATGGATATCCAAATGTCCGTCTATATCCCAGGATATCGAAGATATTCAGCAAAATATTTTATGGGTATCTTTAGTAGAGGTTCATAAGTAACCAATGATTATTAAATAACGTCGAAAGAAAATAGCAGAGATAAAAAATATTTTCAACACTCTACCTTTGATTTTGCCCACTAAGGAGAAAGTCATCCTTATTAGGGCTTTTCAGCAATAAATGGAAATTCTCGACTCCACTCTCTAATGGAGTCTGATTGAGATACCAATTTCGATCAAACTCAATTACGGCGGGTTCAGCATGAGTAGATATTCAACAAGCGAAAGTAATGTCGCCATCTATACTTAGTAAGCAAAATCAAAAATTTCATCTAGTGGATATCCACCATGGTTTGCGTTCGCGCCTAGACTTTGATATATTTTGTGGATGTCCATGGGATATTGAATACACCTTTAAAAAATTAATTTTAAATATCTGAACGGTACTATTAGCCACAATGGCGAGCACAATGGCGTAATTTTTTCATAATTTGCTATATAACTACTATTATTTATGAACATTTGAATGTCTATAAATTACATCTCATGGATATAAAATAGATATCCACCATGGACTGGACATTCAGTGGATATTGGGATGTCCAGTAGATAATCAAAGGATTTGGTGTGCTGTCTGGGTAGCTTATCTACGCACAGACTACAAAACGAAAAAGTATGTCATTGCGTTCAACCGTACGAATATAATTCATATCCATTCTAGGTAGTGAGAATACTGCAAAAAAATAAAATCCACCAATCACAGTTCATATTTTGGACACCCAACTACTATTATTTTTAAAATTTTAAATGAGTGACAATCTCGTCAAACTAATTGTCAGTATATTTTTAGTTATTGAGATTAAATATACATTAAAATTGGTGTAGAATAGATAAATAATCGTAAATAACAGCATTTTTATTTTTATTTGGACCATATTTTAAAAAAAATAAATAAATTTACCAAAATCGTATAAGTGGACGTGGACGCGTGGCAGTGTATTTGACTTCCACGCGAAAAGGCGGGGAACGATTCTAGGCTGGCGATTTTTTTTTTTTTTCATATTTATTTGATTTTAAAAATCTGTAAAATTTATAAATTATTTTAAAATTAGTTATTTTGTCTAAATAACCTAAAATATTTTTTTTATTTGTAACATATGTACAACTCGAGTGGATTGTCCACATCGCACTCAGACGATTGAGCACTCCTCCCCTACGGCGTCGTGCTCAAATTTCGTCTTCGTGCGATATAGCCATCATATCCACTCTTGTTGCACAAACTACTATATAGTGTAAGCTGATAATATAAGAAAGTTATTATAATAGTGAAAGAAAACATGAAATTGCAAAACATCTAGGAAACGAAAATAATTTGTTTCTATACTCACAAAGATATTAGATTATCTACGCATAGAGTACAAAACGAAAAAGAATGATATTGCGTTTAGTTAAACAAATATATTTCATCATTCTAGGTAGTATGAACACTACAAAAAATAAAATCTACCAATCACAGTTCCTATTTTGATCAACCAACTGCTATTATTTATAAAATTTTAAATAAGTAACATTTCTGTCAAACTAATTGTCAGTAAAAAAATGTTTAGTTATTGAGATTAAATATACATTAAAATGAGTTATTCTTGTGTATCGATAAATCATAATAGCATTTCTATTTTTGTTTGGTCTATAATTTTATAAATATTTCGTTAATTTTAATAAAACTATATAAAGTCAATTTAATTACGAGTATTAAAGAAACAAATTGTAAGCACCTCGATGGTAGTGAGTTCAGAGCATTTGCCTTTTTTCTTGTTTATTATATTTTATAAACTAGTGAAAGTTTAAATAAGTTATTTTATCTTTTAACCAAACATAATTTTTAATACTATTTGCAGATTTTTATTAGTAGGTCGTAGAAAAAATATGCTGTACAACTCGAGTAGATTGTCCATATCACACTTAGACGATTTAGGAGTACTCCACTAACGGCGCCGTGCTCAAATTTTGTCTTCGTGCGATATGGCCATGAACAAACTACTATTGTACCTATATAAGAATAAATTAAATAAACCTAAATCATTACAATACTTGTTAAATTCAGAACATATACAAAAATAATAGTTTTATTGGCTGAATTGAAAAATAAACTATGCAAATTAAAAAATAGTTATTTAATAACGAACAATAAAATATTTAATTCCCGGAATTAAATCATATTAGGAATTTCCAGTATCATCTATTGTCCTCTAATATTTTAATAATAGGTAAACATGAATGAGACGATAGCTCAAATAAGGGATTAAAAAGGGATAGACACGAATTTGTTGAAGCCGACTAAAATAGTTTATGCGCGTTAATCTAACACAAATTCAATGTTTTATATATGACGGTAAACAGAGATATCAATCAAGTAAGAAAGGGTTATGGGAGGTATATTTTATGGTATTTGTTGTGGCACTGCTTATAGTTTTTGAATTTTATGTATGCCGGTATATTTTGTAAAACTATTCGAGTCCATTGACTGTTTTTTGCATGGAATTCCAATGGTTTTTTCTACCTGGTATCATTGATTCCAAAATAGTTAGCTTTTACATCTTACAAAACATAAACTTAGTAAAATTATCTAAATAAAAATTGACCTCTTATTTTCATATGTAATATGCATATACATACACAATTTGATTTATATAAGTTGGTACATTCCAAAGTTTCTCTTCTTTACGCGCTTGTTTAGATTTTTTGATTTTCGCTAAGAAAGTTAAAATGGTTTATTTGTATTTTAGCATACTATAATTTAAACTTTTTATGACAAGAAAGGTAATTTATAAACTAGAAATAAACTTTTCAAATTTCTTCCTAAAACGATACTAATTCCGGGTCTGCTTATGTAAATTTCTTAACGGTTGAAGGCTTGAAAGCCGAAGTAGAAAACTATTCGTCTATGGTTAGATAATTTTAAGTTCCTTTACTCACTGCCGGGCACCGCCACGTCCCGGGACACCTTCATTGCGGAAAGTTATACCCATCTTTTTCTTGCACGAAATGCGATTCCTTGTGTGTCAGACGCAAGCCTTAAGAAGAAAAGAAAATCCCGTAATACGTGGCAGCCACGGAAAAAAGCATCAGTGTGCAAAGAAGATCTTTTTTACTCTTCAATGAACCTTACCATGAAAACAAATGTATAGGTGGGCCCTTCTCCCTCCTGAACAGGTAGGGCCTATGGGTCCCAATCCGACACTGCCTTCAACAGACGATTCCTTAGGCTTGTTACCAAACCAAGATTTGGTTAAATTCTTAACCAACGCCAGGTTTTGAAGAGGACAGCTAAAAATCAGAAGACGAGGAGAATTTTTAATACGATTTTTAAACAAGATTCTAAGTTGTGGTATTTCTATTAAAAAAATATAATTAGCCATGCTCTTTAAAAAAACATAATTATTAAAGTTGAGGAAGGGCTCTTTTAGTGTCAGATATTTTTCCTTTTAATTTTACTCCTGGCACATTTTTTTTGTTTTTTTTTTTTTTTTCAATATTTAGTAGGCATTATTACTAATAATAAATTTATTCGAGGCCCCTATTTCAGAGGTCTTGTACACAGGGTATCCCCAATTATATAAAATGGAGACAGGTTAAACGTCTCATAATTTTGGGCAAAAAGGTTTATATTAACAATGGTCCGATTTCAATAATTAGCAAAGTTACTGGTGGTTCAAAATTGATAGAAATGATACATTTTCAGTTGCACGCCACTTGTGATATTTGATATTTTCTTGATTTTTTAATTAGTTATCTAACTTTTACATCTCTACACTTTTGATCGAATTTTGATCAATGTTTGCGTGTTACGTGTTATTATGAACTTTTTTACTTACAGTTATAAAATCTATAAACTTTCATTTGGATCCGTACAATTTAGGACATCTGTATTAAACATTATCAGAACTACAATAGTTTATCAACAAAAAAAAAATTAAGATTGTTTGCCCATTGTGGGGATAATATTATGAGCCGGGCTATTTATTTTAGTAGTGCGATAGAGATGGATATATGTTTACAATCATAGGTGCAACGAAGTTGGAATATACAAAGCGATAACACCGTTAGCAGAGTGTAGAAATCTCGCGCCAGCCGTTTTAATTGTTTTGTTTTATATTAATTAACATAAGTTGATTATTATAAGACATAAAAATATGGTTGATATTTTGTTATGATCTAAACACATTTTAGAAACTTTTATAAAGAGTAACTTTTTTTGTTTTAAAATCTTGTTTAGCTAATTTCGCAGTGTTAACAAAAAAAGTACAATATTTTTCGCAATTTTTTCTTAAGATAAAACCGAGGAATTCGCATTTTAAATTTTTTTTGGCCGTAAGCCCCAATGGTTTTTTAAATGTTTAAAATAATACATTTACCTAACTTGTAATGTGACTTTTTGGATTTTGCGGTCATATTGTAGTACACGTTACGCTCTATGCAATGATACCAATATCTCGTTTTTTGAAAATAGTGCCCTTCTGCATGGTCTAATTTTGGATTACCTCCGGTTTTAGAATCTCCAAAATATTAGTTTTCAATTCACTAACAATTCAGCTTGTGACACTTAGTCCCCCACAGAAAGCATAATTCCGATTGACTGGCACTACACTACTTACATAGAATCATAAGTGTTACATATAGTTAAACTCGTATTGAATAGAAGATTCCAATAACTACTTAATATACATGGTGATCAATTTGAAAAACCAAAGTGACTAATAATATAAGAGAAACGGAAAATCTGGCAACATTGCAAATATCAAATCTGGAATCTCCGTATCCCAAAATAGGTGTACCCTGAATTTTGTACAATTAAGACTAGCAATTTACGAGATAATTGGCCGTTTCCAGACTTTAGGGCCACTCTGTATAACGATCAGATATAATGTTATAATGAACTACCTAGGTACAGCTTCTGGAACAAATTCATAAAAACCAGTATTGTTACTATGGCTATCAGCAGCCGAGTTGTAAGTTGCACAGTTAAAAAAAATTATCCATTTGAGCACAAACTACAAATGAATTAAAAGAAAAAAGTGTTAGGTCATAAGTTTTTTTTATCTCACAATTTTGTGTATAAGAAATTATATAGAAAAAGTTTGTATTCAATATCATCTAAACAAAAAACACAAATATATCTTAATGAGTATATTAAATAAAATATGACCATTCTCCTAACAGAGATATATATTTATTTGTATTATGAAAATAATGTTTATATCAACAAAATTGTGTTCAGTATATGTAACAATTTGTAACAAGATATAACAGTTAGAAAATCCTTTTATTGATCATAATACTTTTTCTTTGGAATGAAAGCATTAGTTCCTGTTTTTCAGTTAAGATCCATAAATCAATTCCTATTTTAAACTAAACGGTAATCAAGCGCAGTAAAGTTGCAACAACTAAACAATATATAATGAACTTCTAAAATGAAATTTTATTTATATTTATAATTAAATAAGTTAGCTAAAATTTTTGACCGTATGAAGTTATTAAAGTTATAAATAATTACGTTACAAAAATTCATATTTGAATTTTTAATTTCTGTTGATGTGATAGTTACTTATCTGCGTTTTACAATATCAATACATGGCTTAGGCTTTGGCACAAAAGCCTTTGTAGAAAAACTACTAATCCGAATCATAATTTGATATTATTAATTATGAACTTAAAAACTTGGTCCACTATTTAAAATATTTGGTATAATAAATATATATCATCATGCCACTGCCACTGGTAAAATATAAAATTTAAAAATTTTAAATGTATCGCTTACTACCATGTTTTAGAAATAAATAAAAAATAACTCTTAAATTAATAAACATATTCCAAATAAGATTCCTTGCGTCATGTTAATAAAAATTAAACAAAATTTCTCGCCATTTGTTTGGTATTCTGTCCCGTACTTCCATATTTCTAATAGTTCTGCTGTCAACTAGTTCTGGTAAGGCATATTGTACATAAAAATTTTTATTTTTGCATCTATTTTTCCCAAAAGCTGTTATTTCGAGGAATTTTTTTCCACTTTTATTCATCGAGGAGTCCAAACGCACAAAATGCAAAACTCCATTTGTGTAATGTACAGCTAGCCCTTAATTTGAAAATACCAATTGTGGTTGTCCCTAATGGTCCAAAAAGTTATTTCTCTACTACATTCCTTCTTCTACAGTAAGCACTCGGAATCAATAAAAAGTCCTCTTTTAAAAACTTTTTGTAAATACATTTCCAAATCTTATTTTGCTTCGGATTTATTGTCCATGCCAAATTGGGTGGCTTTAGCAAAAAATAGAACAGTTTATAAGATTTTATAAATGTTTTCACATTTTGAAGTAGTAACCCGTTTTCGTCTTTCATTGTGTCACAATGCACAATCAGCTTGATCTCGTGTCACATTCATTTTTTTTTTTTTCATCTATTCGCTCCGTGCGCGACCGCAGCGCCAATTCGTTTTGGTATTAATGGACTATTTCTGTGTATACTGACAAATACAATTTTTAATAGAATTCGTAATTAAAAAGTATATATGTTAGTTTTATTAAAAGTATATGGATTTGTAAAACAAGTAAAACATTAATTTATTGGTATTATATATTTTTAACGCTTAAATTAAAGAAAATTATGTATAATCAATGAAAATCAATAATAAAATATAGGCAGGCAACAGTATTTACTGGAAAATGTATGAGAAGTTGCCTGAGTCTAATAAGTTGTCATTGAAGAATTAGCCTGTTGTCAAAATAAAAAAATACCATTTAATAATAGCATGAAGTTAAAATGTATAAAAAAAGGATCGCTATTTATATTTTCATTTTTGTTCGAAAGAAAACATAGAATGAATGATTAAAACTGGTTTCTCATCAGTAAGTCACAAAATTACATTCCATCCACATATAATAATCAAAGGCAGAAATCTTGAAATCTAGTCCTTGCTGAATGAACATTTAAGAATAAAAGGACATTAAAGAACATCGTAAAATGATAATTTATTGTTTATTTAAAACCTTTCAAGTTTCTGATGTCTACTATTTACAGCATTACTGTTATTATTACAAAAATAAAGGTAATTTTTCTTCTTATTGTACATCTATCCATTTATTTCTTTGATTTAATTTCCACTTTGCTACTGACATTTTTTTATATAAGTTTCACTGTTTTTTGCTAGTATTTGTACAATTGTCAACACAGCAACTCCGGTTGCTTATTGTATTGTCTGTACCTACTTTTTTGAAAAAAAGTAAAATGTTTACGTGTATTTGATATGCCAAAATTACAAAATATCGCCCTAAAATGCACAAATTATCCGCAGCTAGCGCTAGTATCGCTTTTGCTTCCCTTTCCATGACTTCGCACGGAGCGAATAGACATTGGCAAACTTTTTAAAAAATCTTCTTTTGCCACGCGTATCAAATAGTGCGACAGATCACAGCCACGCGCGATAGCAAGAAAAATGAATTACTTAGGTTCGAAAAAATATACATTACTTTAACGGATTAAAGAGTTGTTAACGTGCTGGAATTAATTATTCTTAACTCGAAGATTTATTCATTAAAAAAAATCCCCTACAATATAAAATTTATAATTCACATCTCAATGTATACTTTTTAATTTCGAATATATTTTTTTAATAAATAAATTATAAAATTTATTTAAAATTATTGAGCGAAATTACTGTATTTAAAAAATATCAAAGTGTACAGACATAAAACAAAATAAATTCAAATCACTTGCGTACTGTTTATGACTTGTAAATAGTAGAAAAGGATATACATTGTAACGTATTTTTTTATTGTAAGAAAAATAAATGATCCTGTAGGTAAAAATTAAATAGGGTAAGTCCGGTAGAGATGCCATAGTGGTAGAGATGCCGTTTTCTTAGAACCCGATTGTGCGCTGTTAGAATAAATTAGTCTGTGTTCTGTTGTTGACTAGAGCAGTACGCTAGTCAGGTGTATAGCGAAAAAAGTGAACATCACTAATTAACGGTAAGTTATATCAATTTTAAAGTTTTAAGTGCATCGAAAATTTTATCGACATAATGGTCAGACTATAAGTATGTCATAATTGATTGGGATTATTTGCGAATCGATTATGTTTATTAAAAGTACACTATTTGAGGTTATATTGAAGTACGTTTGGCTAGCGGCAACTAAAAAACAATCTTCTTGGAAAATGTGGCATCTCTACCTTATAAACGGTAGAGATGCCAATATTATTTTTGCATATTTTTTTGCAGATATGCCTTCCTTTTACAAAACAAAAACTGCCACCCGTGGAAATTGGTTAGAGGCTGACTTAAAGTTGGCAGTTGCAGCCGTTAGTAATGGAACGAGAGTTGGCGAGGCGTTGAGAATGTACAATATTCCTGTTAGAACCTTAAAAAGAAGGATTGAAAATAATAATGTAACTAAAGGAAGAATGGGTCCTGCGAGCAAGCTTGGTGACGAAGCCGAAAAGAAGATGGTAGCTCATATAAAGAAGCTTCAGAGATTTGGTATTTCTCCTACTATGGATGATGTGAGGGAAATGGCGTTTAAACTAGCTGAAAGATTACAAATAAAACACAAATTTAACAAAGAAGAAGAAAAAGCGGGGTATGACTGGCTAAAGTCATTTTTAAGAAGAAATCCGGAACTGTCAATAAGAATAGCGGAGGGATTATCAAGAAGTAGAATGTTGGGAATAACAAAGGAGACTGTAAAGAAATATTTTGATTTATTGCATCAAGTATTGCAAGAAAATTATTTATTCGATAAACCAGGTTCTATTTACAATGTAGACGAGACTGGTCTACAACTTAATACTAAACCATCGTTGGTTATAGCTGAAAAAGGTTCCAAGGTTGTAACAATCCCGACGCCTCAAGAAAAAGGTGAAACTATAACAGTTGTGTCTTGCTGCAATGCAGAAGGTTTCTTTTTACCTCCCGCCTGCATATTTAAAGGTATTAATAAGAAACCTAAATTTCTAAATGATATGCCACCAGGATCCGTTGTTTATATGTCAAAAGAGTCGGCTTATATAAACGCAGAATTGTTTCATCGTTGGCTAAAGGAGCATTTTTTACCTAGAAAGTCTCAAGGAAAATGCCTCTTGATTTTAGACGGTCATACTTCACATACAAACGCAATAGGTGTATTGACATTTGCAGAAGAGAATGACATAATTCTGCTATGCTTGCCACCTCACACCACACACTATCTTCAGCCTTTAGACAGAGCCGTCTTCAAATCTCTAAAATCGGCTTATTACCAATTTTGCTATTCTTTTGTCAAAGCAAGTAAAGAATGGAGACTTACCAGGCTCAATTTCGGCAAACTTTTAAATGAGGGATGGGGAAAAGCGGCGTCTGTACATAATACGGTATCTGCTTTCCGATCTACAGGAATCTATCCTTATGATCCGAGCCAAATACCAGATTATGCATTTACCCAATTAGAGACTGAAAGTCAAGCTAATCGTGTGGAAAACTAACAGGAAGCAGCGTCAAATGTTGCTACAACTTCAGCCACTGATGAGTCACATCCTAGTTCAGCAGATCAAACTAGTGAAAACAATACTCAAGATAATAACACGCCAAGAAAGCTGCTTAACATTGTAGCGCCATTATCTGAAGCTATCAGCAACGTTAAAAGTAGAGGAGGTACAGTGGCTCAACTTCTGACATCATCTAAAAATTTAGAAAGAGTTGAAACTTGAAACAAGCAGAAAGAAGAAAGCAGAGACAAACAACAATAAAGAAGACAAGCCCAAAAAGAAAGTAAAGATTTCTATTTCAGAAAATGAAGCAGGCCCTTCTAGTATCAATTCCAAAACAAAGGTGATAGTTAGGAAAACCAAAAATAGAAGGGAGAGTAATTCAAGTGACACCTCAGATGACTTTTCAACACACGAGACTAGTTCTTCTTTCGGTCAAGATGAAGATGACGAATGCGTGGGCTGTGGAGAACCGTGGAGTCTAACTAAGAAAAAAGACGATTGGATCCAGTGCATCCATTGTAACCGGTGGTTGCATGAGGGATGCACTGGATTCAGGAACATTTGCCAGCGATGTGGAAAGCTGTTAACTATAGAAAAGTAGACAGTTATAACCATTGGCATCTGTACCACCACAGATGGGCATCTCACCCAGACAATATGGGAGAGATGCCAAACTGAATTATTTTTTAAATTTACAATGTACCTTTTTCTATATTTTTTTTACGCTAATGTATCTTTTAGGTATGTTGTTTGGTGTTAACATGAATAAATTTAAATAAATATAACGAAAAAAAAAATTTTTTATTTAAACATTGAGAAAGTTTGTGGGTTAGAAGAGGTATTTTAACTTCAAAATGCGTTTAATCAAATGAAAAAATAACAAATAAAAACTTATAACTAAAATTATTGTTCTGTCAGGTGCTCGTAACAACGTCTCGAGCCTGACTGTCCACTCCGGTATTCGACCGCCCGACCCCAATCGTTTCCATTCACTTCGCGCACCTCACTTACCAGTGGCGTAGCACTTGTGTTTTATAACCACTACAACATTTCAAAAAGGTTGGCATCTCTACCGGACTTACCCTATATTGTTCCCGTCTACCATTTTTTTGTGTATTTCTTTTTGTTAGAAGACATCTTATTAGATTTTTCAGAAGAAACCGATTCAAATTTTCAAAAGTGACTTAAGACGGGTACGGGTTGAGTCTTTATCTTTACTTACATTTTTTTTTTGTAGTAAAAATAAAAAATAATTCGTAAAATTGCTGTGCTACGAAACTCTTGCATATTATATAATATGTCGATCTTAATATTACAGAAATGATTTACGTAAAACAATAAGGTGCACGAATACGTAAAATTTATTTAGCTTTCGTAAAACATCAGTAAAATATATTAAAAATTGTTTTCATTCACAAATATTAATTTCTTAAAAATCTAACAGGGGCGACACTTTCCAGACAAAATATCTTGCAATGTAAAGGTTTAGTAGTACCCCACTTTTAAAGTTTATTTTTGACTATTTAAAAAAAATGTACGTATAGGTAAAGGTTAACTATGCTCCAAAAATTGAGAAGATGGGTAAAAAAAGTCGAGTTTAATTATTTTTAGAAAAAAATAGTTCTAAATTTTGAAAAAATGTCTCCAGAGGAGCATAGATTTAACCTTTACCTACACGCATATATTTTTTTCTTTCAGAATAAGTAGAAAAAACTTTAGAAGTGGGGTACTACGAAACCCTTGCATGCTCTGCTCTAAAGCCAAGTAAATACTCCTCTTAATTTAAAAAGTTAAAATGCATTGTGTTCTGAAAAAATTAAATAGTTTTATTGTTTATAAATTACAAAGTGACGTAATTGAACAATGATCAAAATACTTTGATTTCTCTCATAGTTAATTGTAGCTTCAAAACCAATATCCATAATAAAATAATACAATTAAATTAACATTCAACAATTTAGCCCAATTATTTTACATTTTATATCAAATTAGTGAAAACCGATGGCCTACGTGTACACGACTGCGTTTAAACGCAATGGTTAAATATCCATTTTCATGGGAAAACAATTCAGAACGAATTTCATGTCATCTCAATCGGATTGTGGTCTTGGTGGATTTAAATTGTTATTCTAAATATGAATATTTGTACGTGATGTGGTAAATTTATTTATTATTATTAGTGATATTTAAATGACGGGGAAGTTTTTATGAAAATGATTTGTGGCCAATGTTATTAACACGTTCCTGATATTTTCAACTAATTGAGTATTATTACTTACTCGATTGTTCGGCGATCTATTGTAATTCTGTTAAAAGTAAACACATTAATAAATTTTATATTTTTTGCAAATTTTATCTTAAAATTTTTAAAATGCTTTCGGCTTTATGCCATTATCAGTGCTTATCTACAATAAATTGTTAATGAATATTATAAAATTTAGGAACAGTTTCCTTTATATTATCGGTTATAAGCAGGAAGGGTTAGATTTGGCCAAGAACAATTCGGCCTCTTGGGTCTATCGTATTCCCCTGCTTTACGCGTATAAAAGTAGCGAAAATAAGGAAGGAAAGGGAGAGAGAAAAGGTAAGATATTTAATATTACTGAAAGATACCTGAGACCTTAACAATATCTCCTTGTAGGATCTTTTAAATGATTCTATAGATTTTTGAAGAAGTTTTGGATCCATTTTAAATATTTTGTTAATACTGACAGCGGCGGCGCACGAGAAGGATCTCCTAAATATTATGTGTAGGAATCCGCAAGATAGTTTTTTCTTCTAATATTTAGATTATGGATATCCATTCTGTATGTTCACTACCCAGACAACACACCAAATCCCAGAGATATCCACAGAATATCTTTTGTGGATATCCAATATATCCACAGGATATCAGAAATATTCCGTGGAACTAATATGGATATCCAAATGTCCGTCTATATCCAGAATATAGAAGATATCCTACGGATATTCAGCAAAATATCTAATGAGTATCTTCCAGACAATACAAGAAATCCCAGAGATATCCACAGAATATATTTTGTGGATATCCAATATGGATATAGAATTCAGATATTCAGCAAAATATTTTATAGGTATCTTTAGTAGAGGTTCATAAGTAACCAATGATTATTGAATAACCAATAACCTCGAAAGAAAATAGAGATAAAATATATTTCCAACAATCTGCTTTTGATTTTGCCCACTATAAGGGCACTAAGGAGAAATTCATCCTTATTAGGACTCTTCAGCAATAAATGGAAATTCTCGACTCCAGTCTCTAATAGAGTGTGATTGCCAAAAAAATTCGATCGAACTCATTTACGGCGGGTTGAGCATGAGTAGATACGAAAGTGGTATCGCCATCTATACTTAGGAAGCAAAATCAAAAATTACATCTAGTAGATATCCACGATGGTTTGCGTCCGCGCTTAGACTTTGATATATTTATATTTATAGTGGATGTCCATGGGATATAGAATACACCTTAAAAAAATTAAGTTTAAATATCTGAACGGTACTATTAGCCACAATGGCGTAATTTTTAATAATTTGCTATATAATTACTATTATTTATGGACATTTGCATGTCTATAAATTACATTTCATGGATATAAAATAGATATCCAGCATGGACTGGACATTCAGTGGATATTGGGATGTTCAGTAGATATCCAAAGGATTTGGTGTGCTGTCTGGGTATGTAGGTAAGGAGGCGTATATTATATAACTTATGTAGTAAACATGCCATATGCAATATTCTTCGGTTATACATTGTAAGCCATTTCGATTCTTTAAATTTATGAGAAATATGTTGATACTTGTGGATCCCAAAGATTAAACGAATACATGAATTTTGAAGTTTTTGAATTCTTCGAGTCAATACTATCTAAACATAGACCGTAAACTACATCACAGTGATTAGAGTGGGATAATACCAATGCCTCGTAAAGCATTTTTTTTAAATGTAAAGATAAAAATTGTATTTGAGAGTAAATCATTTTAAAGTTACTATAAACATTTCTTAATTTAGCCGTAATGTGCTCCTTAAATCGCAATTTTGTATCTACAACAAGACATAGGTTTTTACATTGAGGTGTAATAGGTATTTCAGCACCCCCAATTATTAGTTGCGCGGTGTCCAAAATATTTTCATTGCCAAATTTTAGAGCGGATGATTTACTGGGATTAATTTTCAAACAATGATCTTTTGAAATACTAAGAATCTTCCCTAAATCTGAATGTATACGTTGAATAGCTTCTACTCTGTCCATATATTGCAAAGAGAGAATAATAAGTGGCCTAAAATACTTCCATGCGGTACACCAGATAAAATTTCCATTGGAGCAGATTTTTTATCATGGACTTGTACAATTTGCTTTCACTTGTACAATTACGATGATAATAACTTATGAGATGTTTCACTAAATCGAAAAAAATTTAGAATTGATAATAAAATAATATGATTAATCATGTCAAATACTTTAGAGTAGTTAGAAGAATTAATACTGATGTTTTGTTACTGTACAAAGTCTTCAACATATCATCTATAACATCAGAAAGTGCAGTAGCACAGCTATAACCATGTCTAAAAACTGACTGTTTAGACGGTAAAATTTTATTAGTATTTAAAAAATTGTTTATCTGCTTTGTAATAATAATTTCAAAAGTTAAAAAAAAACAGGCAGAACACTAATAGATCTCAGATCCCAGACAGCACACCAAATCCTTTGGATATCTACTGAACATCCCAATATCCACTGAATGTCCAGTCCATGGTGGATATCTATTTTATATCCATGAGCTGTAATTTATACACATGCAAATGTCCATAAATAATAGTAATTATATAGCAAATTATTAAAAAGTTACGCCATTGTGCTCGCCATTGTGGTTAATAGTACCGTTCAGATATTTAAAATTAATTTTTTCAAAGTATGTATTCAATATCCCATGGACATCCACTAAATATATCAAAGTCTAGGCGCGAACGCAAACCATCGTGGATATCCACTAGATGTAATTTATGATTTTGCTTAATAAGTATAAATGGCGATACTACTTTCGCATCTACTCATGCTCAACCCGCCGTAATTGAGTTCGATCAAAATTTGTTTCACAATCAGACTCCATTAGAGAATGTAGTCGAAAATTTCCATTTATTGCTGAAGAGTCCTAATAAGGATAACTTTCTTCTTAGTGGGCAAAATCAAAGACAGAGTGTTGAAAATATTTTGAGTGTTGAAAATATTTTGAGTGTTGAACATATTTTTTATCTCTGCTATTTTCTTTCGACTTTATTCAATAATCATTGGTTACTTATGAACCTCTACTAAAGATACCTATAAAATATTTTGCTGAATATTCGAATTCTTCTATATCCTGAGATATAGACGGACATTTAGTAGGATATCCATATTGGATATCCACAGAATATATTCTGAGGATATCTCTGGGATTTCTTGTATTGTCTGGAAGATACTCATTAGATATTTTGCTGGATATCCATATGATATCTTTTATATTCTGGATATAGACGGACATTTGGATATCCATATTAGATCCACGGAATATTTCTGATATCCTGTGGATATATTGGATATCCACAAAAGATATTCTGTGGATATCTCTGGGATTTGGTGTGTTGTCTGGGATCATTGAAATCCTTAGGACAACTAACTTTGGGTAGTGGTATAACCTTAGCAAACTTCCAAGCTTGTGGAAAATAGTTGTTAGAAATACATTCATTTATGATGTGACTACAGACACAATTGTAAAACCGCAGAGATGAACTATGTATATTTATGTTATCAAGTCCATAGGCCCGAGTCTTAATATTATGAATAATCGCAGAAACTGTATATTCATCAATCCAATTAAAGTTAAATTTGTAGTCAATGTTATCATTTACATGGCTCTGGTCGGTGTAGCTTTCATGGCTACTGTTATGTTGAGACATGGTGTTCTTTAAATTTGTTCTAGTTTGTGGTAGCTGTACAGTTTTGGGTTTTCGGTACCCAGGCAACTGCAGCGTATGTTAGCATAGTTCTTACGATGGTCGTGTAAGTCCATGCGACGACTCTGGGGGCGATACACCAGGTGTACTTTACGGCTCGAAGGCATTGTTTATTAACAATATATGCATACTCGGTGTTCTAGGTGTGAGCTTCATGTTAACTTGCTGTCAAAGGTGAGAACTAGGTATTTCACTTCTGTTACAAAGTTTAGTTTTGTTTAGATAGAAGCTCTGGAGGTTTTAATTCCATTTTCATTATTTTTCTCAGGGCACAGGGTTTCTTATAGGCATTGTTTAATGTGCTTTGAATAGTATTTGAGTACTTTTTTCCAAAGCATGTTATTTCTTGATGTTTCGGCTTCCACCTTTCTCAGAGCCTCTTGGAGAAGGTGAGCATAGGTTGCCCTGTCAGTCTTTCTAGGATTCCGAGATAATGTGGAGGTTGGCAACATCAAGTTCGGTTTTATTTTTAACCAGCGGTGGTCTGACATCGAAATGTCATCAGACACTTGGCCATGGGCGTCGTTTGGGGATGGGGGGGCAAGGGGGGGCAAGGGGGGGCAGTTGCCCCCCTGGCTTTTATGGCTTAATCAACAACGCATAAGATATTATGCATTACGAACAACAATCTCATAGAAATAATATTCAGGCTAATATAGTTGAAGAATATTATAGGTTGAATATATTTATTGCATATCTGGGTTCCGCTTTTCCAAAGAATATGTTAGTTTTTCCTTAAGCACGTACATCCCAAAAACATAAAAAATACTTTTTCACTACCAATAACAAAATGAAAGTGGTGTAAAAAATTGTAATCGACAATTTTGAAGCTGAATACTAAACTGGAATACGAAAGAGCTTTCTGCACACAATGAGCTCTCCATTGATGATATAGCGTCCAAATATTGTGAATTTTATTTAGACATACAAAATGGTTTAAAAAATATTTATGGCTCTTCCACCAACGACAGAGTTAATCGAAAGAACGTTTGGAACACTTAGACATGTTAAAACATGGCTGCAGTCTATTCGATCAGTGCGAAGTCATGGTAGGGGAAGTAAAAGCGATACTAGCGCAAGCTGCGGATAATTGGAGTATTTTAGGGCGATATTTTGTAATTTTAGCATATCAAATACACGTATACATTTTACTTTTTATTAAAAAAATAGGTAAAAACAATAAAATGAGCAACCGGAGTTGCTATGTTGCAAATTATATTAGCAAAAAGACTGTAAATTATATGAATGTTCAGTAGCCAAATTGAAATTAAATAAAAGAAATAAATGGACAGCTGTATAATAAGAACAAAAAACCTTTATTTTTGTAATAATTAAGCAATTATTTTTTTATGATATTCTTTAACATCCCTTAAATCTTAAAAGTTTGGTAAATGATTAGATTTCTGCCTTTATTTATGGTATATGGCTGACATGAAATCTTGTGACTTATTGATAGGAAACCAGTTTTATGCATTAATTTCTATGGGTTCTTTCGAACTAAAAATGAAGAAAATATAAATTACAATCGCAAATATACCAATTATTTTTGTTATTACGTTTTAATTCTACGTTATTATATAATGGTAATATTTTTATTTTGACATTATTTAACCTATTCTTCAATGACAACCTATTATGCTCAGGCAAGATCTCTATTTACGAGAAAATGTAAATACCTGCCTATGTTTTATTATTGATTTTTATTGACTTTTTTTAGCTAAAGTAATAAAATATATAATAATAATAATTTTTTCACTTGTTTTAAAATTAAAATTTACATATATATTACTTAATTACGAACTCTAATAAAAATTGTATTGTCAGTATACGCACATATCGTCCGTCAGTTATTAAATAGTTGGCGTTGCTGTCACGCACGGAGTGAATAATGAATGAAAATAGGCTGACTTAAAAATAAATTGTTTTCCGTTATCGATGTTTTTAGTAGAGAAAAAAGAAATTTAAAATTTGCGTTTTCCTAGTGTTTTTTTGTATTCATTGACATATTTGAGTGAGTTTTTTTATGTTTTTTTTTTATAAATTTTTATTTTTAATATTATAATGTTCATATTTTTCTTTTATATCACACCTTCTGTTTGTTTTTTAAAAATGTGCTTTAAGTTTCTTGTTTTCTTTTAATTTTTGTTTTTGTCTTTTTGTTTGGTTATTTTATTTATTAAAGACTCGTTATGACAACTTAAGTATCAGTTCTGTCAAATGGGTCAGTGACATTGTTAGGGTTACTACTAAAGTTCCACTCCCCTTATCTTCACTATTCAGTGAGATATCTGATTAATTTTGTTCTGTTTGAAAAACTGGAACAAAAATTTTCTTTTGATTGATTCAATTATTCTGTGACGTCCTGGCTTACTTCCGTTTTTTCCGGAAATAACGAAAATCGAAATTTTTTTATTGTTAAATGGAAACCCTTTCTTTTATTGTAAATTTAAAAATTTTTGTATAATAATCATGTATTGAAAATTTTCTGTCAGCTGTCAAAATGGGCGCCATATTGGATAATATTTTTTCTAAACATGTCACTATTAATTCGTTTATGGAAAAAATATAAGAATGTACGATCTTTATAAAATCTTTGTAAGATTCAAAATTCCCATTGAGACCCATTTATCGTATACCAGTGGCACATCTAAGCATTTTTATTATTAGCAAACCGTTTAATAATTCCATCCGCTTTTATCTCCGTTGTTAATTGAGATATTGGAACGAAAACTTTTTTGTTTAAAAGCTTGGAACAAATACTGTCATATACTGGATTCAATTTGTGTGTGACATCATGGCTTACTTCTGTTTTTTCGGAAATAACAGAAAATCTCAATTTATTTTTAATTTTTAAATAGAATCCCGCTTTTTTATTGAAAATTTGAATTTCGGGATAATTTATGGAAAAGAATCATGTGTTGAAAATTTTCTGTCAGCTATCAAAATGACCATCATATTGGAAAATATATGTTTTTAATATGTTACAGAAAATGTTAAATACACGCCCCAAAAATATCCTAGAAATTCAAATTTTCAATAAAAAAATGTTTTTCATTTAAAAATAAAAAATAAATTGCGATTTTCTGTTATTTCTGGAAAAGCTGTAAGTAAGCCATGACGTCACAGAAAAATTAAATCCATCATATGAAAATTTTCTTCTATTTTTCATTTTCTTTGTTTTCAAACAAATAAACATTCTAAAATTTTTTCAAAATTTTGCCCCCCCCCCCCCCGCCCTCCCTATAGAATTGTGTAACGACGCCCATGCACTTGCCTTCTTCCTTATTTCTGCTTTAGAACCAGAAATCCTCTTGCAACTCTGGGGCCTGTCAGTTTGAGGTACTACGACGTCCATCCTCGCATTTTGGAGGTGGACGTCGATGTTCAACCTCGTGTGCTGGAGTTGAACTTTGCTGTCCAGAGGTGAATTATTAACGTCCAGTCTCCTTTACTGGAGGTATACATTTACGTCCAACCTCCTTTACTGGAGGTGAAACTTGAAGTCCAACTTCCTTTGTTGGAGGTGAACTTCGGTCCGTTACTTTATACCTCTGAAAAATATTTTGAAAGTTTTTAGTTTCTCTCACTTTATGTCTACCACTAACCAGGAAAATCGCTATAATTTTTTTATTTCCATTAAGTAACACAATAAGTATCCCCTGTAAAGTTTACACCATTGTCCAAAAACTTGGACTATATTTTTACATTTTTTTATGTTTTTTTTTTATACTCTGGTTGAGCACTGATAGATAAAGTGATTGGAGTTTCTTTATTTTAATTTATTTTTCGATTTTGTTTTTTGGATTTTTTTACCCCACTGCTTGAGATTTTATATAAATTCTAGGTAGTAAGAACACTGCAAAAATATAAAATCCACCAATCACTATTTATATTTTGATGACCCGGCTACTATTTTTTTTTTTTATTTATAATTTCAAATAAGTGACAATTCTGTCAAGCTAATTGTCAGTTTATTTTTTAGGTACTGAGATTAAATTGAAATGATATATTCTTGTGTAGAATCGATAAACAATAGCATTTATATTTTTATTTCTTCTGCAATGAAACTATATAATTTAACCCGTTGACGGACAACGACGTCTATAGGCGTTATTGCCAATGTGCGCTTCGATACACCCTAATTTAAGGACGTGTGGACGTCTTTTATAATACCTCCATAGCTCGGCAACAACTTCTAGAGACGTCGGATTTGAATGGTAAATCGGTAAAATGTCATATCAAGCATACTAATTTGACGCTGTGCATTTGATGTGAGAGGTGGGGATAGTTAGAACATGGCGTCATTACGGTTCATGCGGGGCACCTTTGTGGGCCTCTAGCGCTTAGTATTTCAGTCATTAATCAGAATACAGCACGTGATATGGCGTTAGTGTAATAAAAATTAGTGGTCAGATGATTTTTCACGTATTTTTTCTAACTTTTTGTCAATAACAATTCTTGTTTCGACGTGCTAAATATCTATAGAGGTGTGTACTACAAATAATGCTAATTTTTAGGTGTTTTAGTATTTATAAAAGCCTTTTTTTAGTAATGGATAAGCGCGAAGAACGACAATTCTTAGAGTGGTATGAAGAACTAACCGATGATGATTTGATAAGGTCGTCCGAACATGATCCCTTTAGCGATGATGGAGAGTTTAGCAATGATGCTGACTATGTACCTTCTGCGTCATTTAGCGATGAAAATGACGGAGATAATTTATTTCCAGACGAAACCATCAAAGCAGAAGTGCCCGAAAACGATGAGGAATTAGTTCTAGACGAAAATCAAATACCAGAACAAGACATGAACGAGAATGCTAATTGGGAAGAGGTAACATCTAATATCCCCAATTTTCAAGTTGATGGTACAAAAAATATGTCGCCAATCAATGTTTTTGAGCAGATATGAGACCATTATGTTATGGATTTTATACTGACAAGCACAAATAATTATGGAAGAAATCTGCACCACACAAATCGTCCCAAAACTCGTCATAGTAGGTTTTGTGAGTTCAAACCGATTTCAAAAAGAGAGCTTCAATTTTTTTTGCTTTATGTCTTCTTCAAGCACACTTAAAAGTACCGGTGATCAGGCAATTATTCACACACAGTCCTTTATACTATCATCCCATTTTTTTACACTGTATGAGTGGACGTCGATTTGAACAAATACTTAGATGCTTGAGCTCTAATTCGAATGATAATGATCCAAATGATCGCCTTAGAAAAGTGAGAGTTCTTTTGGATTTAATTGTAAAAAATAGTAACTGGTATTTTCTCCTCCAGAAGCTTTATCCTTAGACGAGTCCATGTTACTATTTAAAGGCCGCCTTGTGTTTAGGTAATACATCAAAAATAAAAAATCGAAATACGGAATAAAATTTTACGAGCTCACTTCACACGATGGCTACATTTTAAATTTAGAGATTTATCAAGGAAGAGATCGAGAGCAACCGGATCCAGAACACAATTCTAAGACCGGGCCACTTGCTTTCAGACTTATGGGACCGTACCTCAACAAAGGTCTGTTGAGTATGCAGCTCTGATTTTATCTAATTTTTTATTTACACTTACTTGTTGACTATATTGTATAACTAGATGGTTAGATGTTTTTTATAAAAGGTTGTCAGTTTTTGATTAAATAAAATAAAAGTCAGAACCAATATATTTTATTCCAAAATATTCAAAAGGTTATGAGCCCAGGCCGACGCTAAGAATAAAGGAATATAAATATTAAACATGGACAAGTTTCCAAAATTTGAAAAACTCCATGGAAAACATAATTTTCATTCGTGGAAAACCATGGCATGTGCGTATTTTGAGTTAACTAATTTAGAAAAATTAGTATTTGGCGAGGAAAAGGATCCTGCACTTCAAAAGAAGCCAGAAGAAAATGCCGCAGCTAAAGAATATATTGAACAATGCGAAAGTTGGAGATACAGACATTCTCTTGCTAAAGCATTCATTCTTTTTAATGTTGATTCAGAAATTGTACCCCAAATTACATGTTATCCTGACGCAGTATGTATGTGGAACGCATTAAACAACATTTTTGACAAGAAAAATGAGTATTCCTTGCATGCTTTGGTTAAGGCTATAGTTGGTATTAAGTGTGAATCTGTAAAAACTATTCCTGAGCATATTGGTAAATATAATGAACTTTGGGCAAGATTAACTGAAAGAACCGCAATCAGGTCTAATGAAACAGACAAAGAATCACTAGAAGCAGCATTCAGACCATTGGCGACCTCTTTAAAAGCGAAAGGATCACTATTTTTAACTACGTTACCAAGTGAAATCGATAACATTATAGATAATTTGACAACCAAAGATAATTTAACATACGATGATGTATGTGCCAGATTACTTGAACTTAATGTAGTAAATACGGGGTGTGCAGTAAATACAGAGTGTGAAGAAAATCAAGCATTTTTAAGTAACCAGAAAAAGAAAAAAATCCTTAAATATCAATCCTTAGAATGCTTATTCTGCAAAGAAAATAAAAGGTAGTATAAAGGTCACACTATTAATAATTGCAGAAATAAAAGAAAAAATGAACAAGCAAATAATACCTTCGCTACTTCTGATTCCGATGAAAACATAGCATATCCAGCTTTCACATACAAGAGCAGGAACTGGCAGTGGATTTTCGACACAGGAGCTACATCACACATGTCGGGAAATAGAGAATGTTTCAAGGAATTAAAACCATTTAATAGTATTATTCGTTTGGGAAATAATGATGTTATTCATGTATCTCACATTGGTAATGTTACCATTAAGGCGTTGTTGCCGTCCAATAAAATAAAGACAATCACTCTTTACGATGTATTGTATTCAAAAGATTTAAAGTGTTCTCTTATGTCATGGGAAAAAATAAAATCTAAAGGAATATGTATGAAAGGTAACGAGGATGAGATAACTCTATGGAAAAATGCAAAAATAGTAGGTTGGGTAATATCCTCTAACAAACAACAAGTCTTTCAAGAATATCATGAATTTGCTAATGCTTCTATCACAGAGTGGCATAGACGGTTGGGACATTTGCCTATTAACATGTTCGATGCTATAAAGAAAGTGGTTGCTGATCCTGAAGTACTTCCAAACGAACGACCAATTATAGAATGTGAACCCTGTATTAAATCCAAAATGACACGAGTTGTCCCAAAAGTTGAGGGTAATTCATGTGCAAGAATTTTGGAGAAAATTCATTCGGATGTTGCAGGACCTTTTTCTTCAAAATCTCTTGGTGGAAAACAATATTACGTAACATTAATTGATGAATTTTCTCGCTACACCGAAGTGTTTTTCATTTCTCACAAGAGTGAAGTACAAAATGTTATAAAAGAGTATATTTTAAAAATAGAAAGAATTACTGGATTAAAAGTGAGTTTCTTCAAATCTGATAATGGTGGCGAATACATGTCAAATTCCCTAAAGGAGTTTTTTAAGGGCAATGGAATCACAGTGGAAAATTCAATTCCACGAATTCATGAAACTAACGGATTAGCCGAACGTTTAAACAGAACTTTAACAACAATGGCGAGAACATGTTTGATAGATTCTAAGTTGCCACAGAGTCTTTGGGCAGAAGCAGTGGCATATTCCGCTTATACAAAAAACAGACTACCACACTCATTTCATAAACTCACACCTTTTGAAATGTTTTTTAAGGAACAACCATTTATATCTCATCTGAAAATCTTCGGTGAAAAAGCCTATTTGCATATCCCTAAAGAAGCACAAGCAGCTGGAAGTAAATTTTGTCCAAGATCGTTCGACGGTGTGATGGTGGGTTATGCTAAAAAAAATGGGTGGTATCGATTTTATGACGGCAAGAAAGTAATAATATCAAGGGATTATAAATTTCGTAGACAAGAAGAAGAAGTAGTATTTATTGAGAGTTTGCCAAGGAGTAATACTTGGAACGAAATAGAAGAAAGAGAAGATGCAAAAATAAACGATGATAATGAACAAAACCCAAATTCGGATTTAAATATTGAAGAAAATATAATTAGAGACGAAGATGACGAAAATAAAGTAATTTCGGAAGTATCCCCAGAAATAGTCCAACCAAGGCGTAGCTGCAGGACAAGTAAGTCTCCAGATTATTATGATGAATACTTGCACTACGCTAATGATGATCCAGTTTCGTATACGGAAGCAGTTACAGGACCAGAATCTCATAATTGGATCTTATCTATACAGGATGAACTAAAGTCTAAGGATAATCATGTATGGGAAATAGTCCAACAACCACCTAATGGAAGAGTAGTTGGATGCAAGTGGATTTTTAAGAAAAAAAGATCGGATAAAGGAGAAATTATAAAATACAAATCCAGACTAGTTGCACAGGGATTTACTCAAATTCCTGGTATTGACTTCGATGAGACTTATGCCCCGGTAATTCGTTATGAAACAATAAGAATATTGTTAGCTCATTGTATTCATAGACAAATGATTGCAAGACAATTAGACATTAAAACCGCCTTTTTAAATGGTGATCTAGATTTTAATATTTTTATGAAAATACCAGAAGGCATAATTGCTCAGCCAGGGAGAGTGTGCTGTTTAAAAAAGAGTATTTATGGCTTAAAACAATCTCCCAGGCAGTGGAATCAAAAATTAGTTACTGTTTTAAAAACTATTAATTTAAGCCAATCTAAGGCAGATCCTTGTTTGTTCGTTTCAGAGGATGGTGCCCAAATAATTGCTATTTATGTCGACGACCTTCTAATCCTAGGATCCACTGAAAATCATGTTGAAATCGTGGAAAAAACTTTGAAGCAATATTTTGGTGTAACTCATCTAGGCATACCTAATTTTCTACTTTCCTTACAAATATCTTGGGAAAAAGACTGTGTTTTTCTATCCCAAAAACAGTACATAACAAGGATTTTAGAAAAATATGGTATGAAAAATTGTAAACCTGTTTCAACACCAATGGATATTGGAACAAAACCTCAGACGGCCAAAGAAACTGATCCTAGGACTAACAAAGAAGTCTATCAGTCTAAGATTGGCAGTCTTTTATATTTGGCTTTGGGAACAAGGCCGGATATCGCATATTCCGTAAACATCCTCTCTCAGTTTAGTTCAGATCCAACAAATGAACATTCCAATATGATTCAACACATATTTCGCTACCTAAAAGGAACTGTGGATATCAATTTGAAGTACGAACAGACAATAAATCCCAAACTTTATATGTATAGTGATGCTTCATATGCAGATTCATTGGACACTAGAAGATCAAAGAGTGGGTATGTAGGATTTTATGGAAATGCTGCTGTTACATGGACCACCAAAAGGCAACAAAGTGTAGCTGTTTCCACAACGGAATCTGAATATATGGCCCTGTCTTTATCAAGTCGACAACTAATCTGGATGGCCCATGTGCTTAAAGATTTAAAACGTAAGCATAGGCCTATGATATTGTGTGATAATCAAGCCTCTATACATATAGCATCCAACCCAGTTTTACACCAGCGAAGCAAGCATATAGATGTTCATTACCATTATGTAAGAGAGAGGTTCATGGACAATACAATAGATATCCAGTATGTCTCAACTAAAGAAAATATAGCAGATATGCTAACGAAGCCAATTGGCAAGGAACTATAAATATTTTCTCAAGAAATTTACAAAAATCATCACTGAGGGAGAGTGTTGAGTATGCAGCTCTGATTTTATCTAATTTTTTATTTACACTTACTTGTTGACTATATTGTATAACTAGATGGTTAGATGTTTTTTATAAAAGGTTGTCAGTTTTTGATTAAATAAAATAAAAGTCAGAACCAATATGTTTTATTCCAAAATATTCAAAAAGGTCACCATATTTATATGGATAATTTTTACAATAGCGTCTGCTTGTCTTCAAAGCTATTGCGACATAAAACTCATTCTACGGGAACCTTAAGAACAAACAGACGAGGCAATCCTTCAATAGTTGTCAAAAAAAAATTGCGTAAGGGTGAACATATTTGGAGAAAAAAAGACCGAGAGCGTTTATGTCAGAAAATGGAAAGACAAACGCGAAGTTGTTGCGATAACGACTGGATACAAGCCAGTCATAGTTACACTAAGAAACAAATATGGTATAAAAAAGGAAAAGCCTATAGAAAAAGATGCTTTCAATAGACACATGTCTGGAATCAATAAAAGCGACCAAATGCTAAGCTATTATAGTTGCCCACGCAAAACAATTCGTTGGTACAAAAAGGTAATTTTTCAAATTTTGGACATTGCATGTGGAATTCATATTACTTATACACAAAAACTGTGAAAAATTAAGTTTATTGAATTCTGAGAAGATATTATTCGATCTTGTCTTCAAATTGAAGATGTCCATGATAGCAGAAAATGTGTCAAACAAGGTCCAATAAAAGGAAAAAGAACTGCTTCTAGCACAAATCAGCATTTTTTGGAAAATATTCCAGTTCCTCAGGATTATATTAAACCCAATTTATTTCTGAAATGTAGGAAATGTACGAAAAACAAAGTAAGACCGGAAACAAGATACAGGTGTGAAACTTGTCAAGATAAACCCTCACTTTGTCCTGCGCCATGTTTTAATTTATGACATCAAGAATAATACTTTGTTTATACATATATGCATTTTATAAAACATGTATACATTTTTCATTATTATTATTTCATTTCACTATTTTTTATTTTCGTTTAGGAGTTTGCTAAGTTTCATTATTTTTCAAATAAAAAATACATTTACGTAATTCTAGTGTTTTATTTAAACCGACGTCTATGGACGTCCACGTCTACGCTTTTTAGGAGTCAAATAACATATACATATAAGTTTTACTATAATATTGCAAAATTTAGTGAAGTTGCAGTAGTGTCAAACAAAGCATCTCCACCTGTTCACAAGTGTCCGTCAACGTATTAATTACGAGCATTAAAACTGAAATGTTAGGAGTGTCGATAGAGCTAAAACTAGTGCAATTAGTTATTTTATCCTAATAACATAAAAACGTTTTTAAAATTTGTAGATTTTCGTTAGTGGGTTGTAGAAAATATATACTGAACAACTCGAGTGGATTATCCGTATCGCATTCAGACGATTAAGCACTACTTAGTCTTCGTGCAGCATGGGCTATTTTGTTTGAACGGCTAGAGATATTTTGATAAAATTTTGTACAAAAGTTACACTCTCTTAGTTTAATCAAAGCCATAATTTAATTTGAAAAAATTCCAGGACCGTACTCTCTTTTTTTATATTGCTCTTCTTAACAAGAATATAACCCTATATGTCGGATTTTAATAAATGTTACTGCACATTAAAATAGTACATAGATCAATAAATAATACAATGTAATAATATTTAATGGCGCCATCTTGACTTTCTTGCAGTAAATTTTTATAATGGCGACTACAATATTATAAATCAGTATTTACAATATTAAAATAAAATATTGTACTTTGTACTTTTAAAATTCTGCACAAATTAGGTACCATCTTTATTTATTTTTAACTGCAGCATTTTCCATTAGGAAATTGAACATCTACACAGGACCGGGCTCACTTTATTTAATAAAGTAACAGAAGCAAATAATTAATTAAAACTAAATTCAATTTTCAAAATGAACACCGTGAACGTCAATGCACCTCTGCAAACGTTTTAACAGGTTTTTCACTGATTTTTCAAATATTTCCGGTTTATTTCTAATGTTGTTACATCTATCTTCTCAGCTCCTGGGCAGTTCTTGGTGCTGGTGTGTGTCTGCGGATCCGTCGTCCCAACTTGTCCCAGACATGTTCTATGGAATTCATGTCTGGGCTGCGGGCTGGCCAGTCGAACCGCCTAATTTTTACCTCATCCAGACTCTCCCTGACAATTCTGGCTATATGTAGTCTCGCATTATCTTGCATAAAATGCCACGTTCCTCCATAGTCACCATGAATGGCATAACATGGTCTTCTAGCACCTCCGTAATGTACCTGTGAGAGGTTAGGGAGCCATTTTCTATAAAGACCAACTCTGTACAAGCTTGTGCAGTGATTCCCGCCCAAACCATAACTGACCCACCGCCAAATGGAAGACGCTCGTCAATGCAAACTTCAGTAAGGCAAAAACGCGGCTCATCTGAGAACAATACCCATCTCCAGTAATCATCATTCCAACGAACGTGATCTCTGGCAAATGTCAATCTTGCAGTCCGATGCTGGCGTTGCAACGGGGGATCTGTAGCCATTTTTGAAGTCTTCTTCTAACGGTCCATTCATTAAGGTTGACATTTCTCACTTCTTTCAACTGATTTCGCAGTGAAACCGCAGTAGCTGCCCTATTCCGCAAACTTGTGGACACCAAAAAACGGTCATCTCGTTGAGTGGTAACTCTTTTTTGCCCGGACCCTGGTCTTCTAGTCATCAGGCCAGTCTCCAGAAAGCGCTGGTACACCCTTTGCACACCACAATGTTTCTGATAGTTTGTTCTGTTACTTTATCAAATAAAGTCTTGTATAGATGTTTAATATCTTATTGAAAAATGCAGTAGTTAAAAATAAATGAAGATTTTACCGAATTTGTGTAAAGTTTTAAAAATAAAGAGTAAAATATTTGATTTTAATATTGTAAATACTGATTTATAATATTGTAGTCACCATTATAAAAATTTACTGTAAGAAAGTCATGATGGTGTCATTAAATATTATTACATTATTTTATTTATTGATCCATGTACTATTTAAATGTCCAGTAACATTTATTAAAATCCGATATACAGGGTGATATTCTAGCTAAGAAGAGCAATATAGAAAAAAGGTAGTCTGGTCCTGGATTTTTTTTAAATTAAATTATAGCTTGATTAAAATAAGAGAGTGTAACTTTTGTACAAAATTTTATCAAAATATCTCTAGCCGTTCAAACAAAAAGGTCGACTTTAGTTTTGGCAAAAAATCATAAAACACCCTATATCTCAGAAACGAGTAAGAGTAAAGGCTAAGTATGGAAGTGTTTTTAATTCAGCTAAGTCTACTCTACCTCCCAATCATCATCATCATCATCATCATCTGAATTAGGGCGTGGTTCAAAGCCCACTTGTACTGAAGCTCTAGGCTTATTGTACCCCTCACAGTTTCTATCCCATCAGATTGATTTTCTTGATGAATTCAAGAATATGTCTGATGGGCGCTTTGGCGATTTCTTCAGGTTCAGGATATTGTACCCCGAAGTACCATTCCCGTTCCTATTTAAGGTTCCGGCAGTGGCATAGTATGTCCTCCTCTTCACATATTCTGCATAGGGAGTCATCAGATATCCCTAAGAGATTTAGGTGTTTTCTAAGGCCGTAGTGTCCCGTAAGGAGTCCTATTACGGCTTTGAGTTCGCTTCTGCTAAGGTTTAGCAGTTGATGTTGTCTGCTCGTGGATGGCCCCTCTATGAATCTTTTGGACTGTCTAAGTCCAGGAAGTTCCATCCAGAGCCTATGGTGTTCTCTTTTTATTTGTTCCTTTAACACCCATTTAACATGTTGGTATGAGATACCACATGTGGGTTCTGGTCCAATAAGAGTTTTTTCCGCTCCCTTCCTTGCTAGGAGGCCTACTTTCTCGTTTCCAAACACTCCCTCATGTCCTGGCACCCATTCAAGGGTAACCTTGTTATGTTCTGCCAGAGCCTGGAGGGATTGTTGGCAATCAAATATTGATTTAGATTGTACTTCTACCCTTTTTAGTGCTTTAAGGGCTGCCTGACTGTCTGTCATGATAACGATTCTCTTATCTCTAAGAGAGTCATTTAGCATGACTTTGACGCAGGCATTTATTGCTGTTACTTCAGCCTGGAAGACTGTTGTCAGTGACCCCAGGTTCAAACTAATTGTCCTCCCTGAGTTCAAATGGTAGATCCCAGCTCCTGTGCTGTTTTTAATTTTCGAACCGTCTGTATACCAGATTGATTCGTTTTGTTTTTCCCTTTTTTCCCGGCTTTTGGCCCTTTCTGGTATTTGAATATCAAAAGGTTTCCTGAAGTCGTGAGTAATGGGCGTTCTATCCGATGACATTCTTAGTACCGGATTTTGTTTTAATTTCTCTAATATCATTGTGTGGTGTCCTTTTCTCGAAAGTTCCCATCCAAATCCATTAGTAAACAGCCTGTATGCCGCCGCCATAGCCTCCTTCTCTACCACAAGGTGTAGTGGAGGAAGACCTAGCAGTAGCTCCATTGCTGCTGTGGGCGTAGTTCTAAATACCCCTGTTATTAATAGGCAGGCTAGTCTTTGTACCTTGTCTAATTTTCTGTTAGCTGTTATGCTTTTAGTCTTGTGCCACCATATGGCTGATGAGTAAGTTATGACCGGTACTACAACCATAGTGTAAAGCCAGTGCATCATACTTGGTTTAAGCCCCCATGCGTTCCCTACCATCCGTCTACAGGCCCACAGTATTCTTACAGCTTTTTCTGTTGTTTTTTCTATATGGCTACAGAAGCTAAGCTTGTCATCAAGAGTGATTCCAAGATATTTAACCTCCTTTGCCATTTTTAGATGTTGTCCCCACATATAAAGCTCCTTCATTCCTTGAAGGTTTCTTTTTCTTGTGAATGCACCAACAGAGGTTTTTGTCGGGTTTGTGGACAGTCCCTCTTTTAGGCACCATCTTTCGACGTTATTTAGTGCCCGCTGTGAAAGTGTGACTTTAGTAGTAAATCTAAGGTCTCCTCCTCTGTTTTTGTAGGTTCTCCTTGTTGATTTTTCAGAGATCCCATGCATCCTTGCTTATCTCTCTGTAGAGTTTTCCTGAGTATGGCACATTCTGGAAGGCTTTCAATGCCTTCACAGAATTTCTTCCAGGAATTTTCTTTGGCTTTCCTAATGGCATAGCCATATTCTCTCCGGTACGCCTTATAGGCTTCCCAGTTCCCCGACCTTTTAGACAGGTTGAAGAGTTTACGAACTTCTGCTCTTTTTTTGGAAAGGTCTCGATTCCACCATACAGCGTCTCGATCCTCTTTCCTAATTTTTAAAGGACAGTTTTTTTCAAATGTGTTGGTTAGGGTTCGTGTCAGAAACTCTGACATAAACTCAACTTCCACTTAATTCTTCGGTATCGGAGGACAGTCCTCCAGTCCCTGTTTGAGTTCTTCCTTGAAAGCTCCCCAGTTACAGGTCCTAGGATTACGATATGTCTTCTCACCCGAGGTTTTAGTACCCATCTCAAACAGGATATGTCTATGGTCGGAAAGTAACGCTTCTGGTGAGACGTGCCACTTCCCCACCAATGAACATGCCCGTTTTGTACCTAGGGTTATATCAATTACCTCCCTTCGCACAGATGTTACGAAGGTTGGTTCATTTCCAACGTTTGCAACTTCTAGTTTATTGGATGCAATAAATTCCAGAAGAGCTTCTCCTCGGTTATTAATCTCAGTGCTTCCCCACACTATATGGTGAGCATTGGCATCACACCCTAGAAGAAGTTCGATTTTGTTTTTTTCACAATTACTAACCAGTTCTCTCACCTCCTTGGTGGGGGGAGCCCAGGTTGGTCATATGGTAGATATACGGATCCAACAATCAGATTAGTTCCTCCGTCTAGCTTTAGGGATATTGTCACTAGGTCATTTGTACAAAATTCCCATAGTGGAAATACCTTCAAGCTTTTATTTGCAATAATGCAGGTTCTTGGGTGTCCAGACGCTGAATAAATCAGGTCATAGTCCCCTGATATATGCAACCCTCTAATTTGCCCCTTGTATATAAGTGGTTCTTGGATTAGAGCAAGATCAATGTCTTGTTTTATTATACATCGTTGTAGGACAGCTGTAGCCGCCCAACAGTGATGTATATTTGCTTGGATTACCTTCATATTTTTTTTTTTTTTTTTTTAATAAGTTGTGTCCGTTTAAATCTGAAACCCTGTATACACTCCTATATAGTGAAATCAGACTAATTTGGATATGGTTAAGCTATGGCTATTTTTAGTCACTAGTATTGGAACACAAATTACATCATCCCTAATATTGCGTATTAGAATCAAAAGATAAAGGTTCCAAATATAGTTTTTACATGGACAGGTTTAAGGGACAAAGATTCCAAATATTTCTATTATTTACCTAATTTTATTTATCAGACACTCTATTTATATAACTCTATTCTCCAGATTTTCTTTACAATAAAATTAATTTTAAATTTAACCACCACCAGTTTTACACAATCCCCAATTTCATTTCAGATGTTTACTACCAGATTCTATTTATCGATTTTAAATTTTTATATCGACACCAACAACTTGCTCGGAAAGCCAATATTTCTTTTATTGTACGTTCGAATTTTATTTCTCATGATACAGAATCGTTATACTTTGATAAAATGTTGTCCACAAAGAAGGAAATGTATTACTTTTAACGTTGAAAATACACACAGAATGTTATAAGTTCGATAAACTTACAAATGTTTTTATTCCGTTTTTCATCCCTGAGGGTTGAGATTTTTATTTAAAGGCAAAATGTTTATAAACAAAATGTACTAGTATAAAAAACCATCAAAGGTACTCAGGACCAGCGCGATTATAATTGGCTTCTTTACTATCTCTGTTGGCGAATATAACATTAATCATTTTAGCTGGTAGCTAAAAAAAAAATATTAAGAAATTGGAAAAACGCCTAATTTGGTGGTTTCCACCTCATCGAATCTGATGCCCTCATGGGCAAATTCAAAACAAATGAGAAACGACTTTAAACGATTTTAAACGAAAGACCGAAAGCCGATTAGAACTATTGAGACGTTGAGTTTTCATCTTTGTGAAGCATTGGCATTACTTGAGCTAAACCACGTAAAGGATCTTCAGATTGCAAGCCCGGGATTTTAAGATACATTTCACGTCGTCTTTTGATAGGGTTTGTAAATAATAATTTATGTGAAAATATTTGAGCCCTTTACATCTTCAGTCTGTCCGTGTAAACATATTTGGTCTCTAAACTAACCATTTCCATGTGAAAATATTTTATCAAATTTGCTTGTGAACAAATAATTAGGCGTTTTACTTAGTAGCATACCTATGTAAAAAAACGTATCACTTACGCCTGCGCATGGAATAATATTAAGCTTATTAATACCTTAAGAATATCCACGTAAAAATAGTTGGTCCCTTTGTTCCTTAAACCAGTCCATATCAAAATATGGTCCTTTTACCACTTACAAATGTAACTACATGTAAAAAAATAATTGAGCGATTTACCTTTTAAATCTGTCTATTTAAAAATATTTGAACCCTTTCTTCCTTAAGCCTGCCCATCTAAAAATAGTTGTCCCTCCCAAGTAACATTTTTAGATTTATAAAAGTATACAAGATAACCATAAAACCCTTTTTTAAGACACTGATAAAACTTTTGAATCCGCGAGATAGCCTTAGGGCTGCTATCAATCTGCTTTAAGAGGAAAAGGGAGAATCCTATAACGGTCCTTAGGAGTATTTTTAAAACAATTTCTTAAGACTAATTAGACTTAAGACAAAGTCCGTAAAAGTATATTAAGAATTTTATTAAACCATTTTTAAATTTGTTTTAAGATTATGATAAAAACTTAACAAAACTAATCAGTTTTAAGAGAATTAAATTTTAAACTATTTTAGCTTTATTCTGTTTTATCATACTCTCTGACAGAATGATTTTGCAAACATGTTGGGAAGACTGCCATATTAGAAATTAATTATTATATAGTTTAATTTGTTTAGTTACACTTGTTATTTCTTCAATTTTCAAACACACACCAAAGTACTGTTAAAAGTGGGCAAGGTGGGTCGTAATAAATGATAGGCCTTACAATATATAAAATTTACGTAAAAAAAATATTATTATTATTATTATTATTATTATTATATGGATTCTAATCTATTTACCGAAAGTTATTTAATAGAAAATAACATTGTAAATATCGTATATATATAAAATGATTACATTTGTCTTCTATATTTTTCATATAAAATATCACATTTTGTATTTTTCAAATTATTTCATGGAAATGACTATTTAATCGCCAATATAAATCCTATTGTAAATTTGTCTTTGCATGGATACTTGTCATCATCAGAAAACCATTTTCAATTGTGCATACTACCTACTGGACTATCAGAAACAAACTCTGTGTTTAATCATAAATTACTTTAGGCGAGGCAAGAGTTGTATAACATTATATCATAGTATATTCCAATATAAATTACATTTATATACCATAAAAGGAGTTAGCTGTAAATATACTTGACAAATTTGACGTTATATGGTTAAACGCAGTAAACGTAATCATAAATAATAAATCTACTGTCATTGGCACTATGTTGTCATTGGTACACTGTTATCATTGACACACTATTGTCACTGCCACACTATCACTATCTTTGGTACACAAAATACTTCTTTACTAAAATCGAAAGATTTTAGAAATATTTTAACTTTGACCATAATTTATTTGAATATCCTTTAGGTACAGGTCTGGTAGACAGGTACTATTTTACATGATATGTGGTTAAACAGCCACTGGCATATTTAATATGGAGGATTTCTTGAATCTAAAAACGTACATTAGCTTATAAAACTAATAAACAAAAAAAAATACTTTTATGGACTGTCCAGTTTTAAAAGGCTGCTGTTACTTTTTAAAGCGTTTCATAAAACAATAGTAAAAACGAAAACATCAATAAAACATTCATGAGTTCAATCAGACGGACATAACCTAACCTCACTCTTGAGCTTCTTATTTACTCTACGAACAAGTCATTCAAAATATAAAAATTAGTAATAATATAATAACCATTTTTCTCTTTCACTGATCATTTCCAGAATATTAGGAGCCTAGGAATGTTTTGATATTTATTAAACAATGGAACACAATGAACTTATTAAACACTCAGGAGAAGGAGTTATATATTTTGTTTTTTTTTCATTCTCTATGCAAATTACCACTTTTCTTTACTTTGAACAATTTATCTTTCAACGTCAACTAATGTGATTGGATTGAAAAGCTAGGTTATGCTCAAAAACCAAACTTTGATTCTTATTAAAACTATGTAGTTTTGAAAGAGCCCTATCGTTTACTAGATTAAATAAATTATAAAAGTTATGTTGTAAAATTGTAGAAAATATACCTAAACAAACATCCTACTTATAGGTGACAAATGACAGGCTCGCGAAAATTAATTTGAATCGCGAATAGACCGAAAGAGGACTGATAATTTTCTCCAAGATTTTATTCACAATCGTTTAATTTGAAAAGGTGAAATAAAAAAAATCATTTATTATTTTTAAAAGTTTCAATAAGTTGTGTTTGAATAGACTTTGACATTTAGAGATTTTCTGACATTTTATAACATTAGTTAATTACTTTTTGTCTGTGAATTTAAAAAAGAATAAGAAAAGTAGTCAATTAACCGCAAAACATAATCGAGTATGATGAATTATTCGAAATTTAACATTTAAGTACCCAATCAAAGAATACCTACCCAAGAAGCGAAACTAAATGGGCGATTCGTGGACAAAAAACTCAGTGTTTTAGAGGTGGTTTAACGTCAAATATAGCTGTCAATTTATGTAGAGCAACGTTTGGTATATTATTATTAGCGCAGTATAGTTAAGTAGTTGCATTTAACTAAGTAGTAATTATAAATTAGATAGTTTTAAGATTTTTATTACATAAGAAAAATACATTGCGCTATTCATAAATTATAATTAACATATTTGCATCCGGCTGTAAATGTTTTATTTTTAAAATTTCTAAATCAGTATTACCTTTAATGATAATTTTCGACTACGTATTTTCGACTACGTATTTTCGACTACGTATTATGCGTCATTTAATTTATTAGTCTTTTATTTAAAATGTTTTTTTTTGTTTTTCAAACCATTTGAATTAAAACAGTAAACAAACAATAATTAAAATATATGACACACTCATTTCGAGGAACCAAGTCACTGCTATATCAGGATACAATCGAAATGCATGCAGCTACCTACAGTACTTATAATAATAACAATAATAATAATAATATTTTTATTGACCATTTAAAATACAATATTTGAAAAAAAATAAAATACAATTTAAAAAAAAAATTAAAGTACCAGAAATAAACATGGTCAAAAGGTCCTAAGATCAGCTCAAGCTGTTCTTCCTCAAAGGCCTGCAAATGTAATCTAAACTAATCTAATAGGGTGTAACACATGTATATAATAAACAGAACTAAAACAAACAAAAAAGTACTATGGGCCGTTTGCATCGCTGGTCATCAAGAAACAAAAGACTTTTATTTTTTAAGGAAAGATAATAACGACGAGCGGTGCCGATGGATCCTAGTAATTTATATAAACTAAACAAACTCAAATTATAAACTTACAAATTTGTGAATTGGTCATCATATAATATTTTAAACATTTTTGTTTTAAATGATGCTATGGATAAATTAATTAGGGAAACAGGAATATTATTATACTCCTTCGCTATCTGGTATGAGAACGAGTTTTTAAATTGTTGTGTTTGGTGTTTTGGAATCTCAATAGAATTTTTTTTTCGTGTATTTCTACTATGAACATCAGAACGATAAATAATTTTATTCCAAAGATATGGAGGACTTTTTTTAATTAAAATTTTGTGAAACAGGGTTAATGAATGAAGTTTTCTCCTATTTAACATATTTAACCATCTGGCATTTGCTAGTGTATGGGAAATTCTATCAAATTTTTTAATTCCATATATAAGTCGAAGGCAGGCATTTTGTAGTTTTTGTAACCTATTTGAATCTGTTACTGAAAGACAAGGTCCATATACAAAATCACAATAATTTGCATTACTTAGAACGAGAGAGTCACAGAGTTGTATCTTTAGTTTTTTGTCAAATAAATGTCTGCTATGATATAAAGTTTTTAGTTTAAAAAAGGATCTTTGTAGAACATAAGAAACATGATCTGTGAATTTCAGTCGATTGTCTAGTATTATCCCCAAATTTTTTGCTTTTTGAACAGTTGGTAGAGCCACATCATTAATTTTTATAGACACGTTAGAAGAAGCAGCTCCAAAAAACATAACAGCTGATTTTTCTGAATTAATCACCAAATTATGTTGGGTAGATACTTTCACCAAGGCATTTAGATCGGTATTTATTTTCTGAATGCACTCTGATTCATCGTTTTTGTTAAAAAACATATATAACTGCGTATCGTCAGCATACATATGAGCTTTGTAATATTGTAAAACCGAACACAAATTGTTTGTATATATTGTATAAAAAAGAGGGCCTAGGATTGAACCTTGGGCTACTCCTCGCCCAACTTGCTCTACGCTAGACGATACACCATTATATAATACTTTCTGTGTTCTTCCCGACAGATAGTTTCTAAGAAATGTTATTGCGGTTGGTCTTAAGCCAATAAAATGCAAAATGGATAAAAACAATTTGTGATTAATCATGTCGAATGCTTTACTATAATCAAGCAGAATTAATAAACCAACATTTTTGGCGTCGGATTCCTTCAGAAAGTCATCCGTAATATTTAATAGGGCCGTACCACAGCTATATCCCGATCTAAATCCCGATTGTGTGAGTGGTAGAATTTTATATTTATCAATGTGTTCTCGAAGTTGTTCCTCTACAACTCTCTCCAAAACCTTTGAAAGTGTAGGCAGAATAGTTATGGGACGAAGATCATTTAAGTTTTCAGGGGAAGTGACTTTTGGAATAGGAAGAACTAGTCCCTCTTTCCATATATTTGGGAAAACAGAATTTTTTAGACAAAAATTTATAATGTAAGTTATATGTGGAATTAGGTAGGGACAAAGAAATCTAATTAATGTGACATTAATTCCATCGGTTCCACAAGCTTCGGTTTTAATTTTAAGAATAATTTTAATTATATTATATTCATCGATTTCTTTAAATTCAAGCAGATTTTCAAAATTTCCTTTAAAGTTGTTTTGGTAAAAATTTTGAGTTTCCGGGTGAGGGTTAATGACAGAACCATTAATTTTCAAGAAGTTTTAATTGATGTCATTCGCATCGAAATTCGAGGAAAGTTGAAACTTATTACTATTCTTATATCCGGTAAACTTATTTATTATTTTCCATTTTTGTTTATTATTGGCATTAGAAAATTTTTGATTGAAATAGATTTTTTCTTCTGCACGTATGGCTTGTGTAATATAATTTCTTAAATTCTTATAATAATCCCAATGAGATTTTTGTTTTGTTTTTTTGTATTTAGTAAACGCCTTATTTCGTAAATTAATCATAAATTTTATATTGTCAGTGATCCATGGTTTAGGACTATTTTTAAAGGTTATGGTCTTAAGTGGAGCATGTACATCGAATAATTGGGTAATTAGTTTATTGAATATTTTGATTTTATCATTAATAGTGGCATTTTCATAAACTAAGTACCAAGGCTTTGATTTAAGATCAACATTAAAATTTTCTAAATTTATTTTAGAAAAGTCTCTGTACGTTTTTGTTTGATGACTGTTTTTTGTAATTTTAATATTTAATGTACATTCTGTGAGAAAGTGATCAGATAAATTTACATCTATGACATTTAATTTAGAAAAATCTAAATGATCATTAATAATTATATAATCTAATAGACTATCTTTACGTGTTGGCTCATTTACTATTTGTATTAGACCAGTACCCTCGAATAGTGAGTTGAGAGTATTCGTTGAGTTACTTTCGGTTAACATGTCAATGTTAAAATCACCAACGCATATTAAGTTATTAAATTCAACAGACAGTAGAGATATGTAACGTGTGGAGGGTGGGTTACCCCATGCACTTAGGCCCTACTAGGTCCATTGTGTATCCTCCTAAGATCATAGGCACCTCTTAGCACGTAAACCCGTCTACAGATTGAACGTAGGTGACAACGTGGCCAAGAGGTTCTTCTCTTATATCGGACGGTGTTAGCCAATACTCGCCGAAAACAAATCTTCTAATAAATAAGAGCGTCAGGCAATCATAGAGGATATGCTCAATGGTCTCATCTTCTTGTTCGAATCCTCTGCAGGGTGCGGATTATGACAGTCCTATTATATGGAGACGCTTCCGTACTTGGCAATGACCAGTCCAAATACCTGCGATCAGGCGCAGATTCTGTCTAGTCATAATGAAGTATTTGTTTTCTGTAGTATTGTCAGGATAACTTAAAAGCTCCCTATCAACCCTGCAGTTTCTGGTTTCCTCCCATCTTTCCTTGAATTTCACAAGAGAATGTTCTTTAATTAGGTCTGTCACTACCTATGTTGTCAGTTCAATAGAAGGGCCAGGTCCAAAAAGTATTTGGTTAACTGCCTTCTTGGCTAGTGAATCAGCACCATATTGTTGATGCATACTCTTGCCACAGCTTCGTAACAGTCTAGTACTAACCCTAAGTAAATTCGTATTCTGTTCAGGGTAAGTAGTGCTTATCTGCTATCTGTATAGATGAGCTTGTTCCTACCAGTGATATTGTTTTTGGTGATTTTTGCCGTCATGACAATCTCCGTGACCTTGGTTTGAGCTACACTGCTCACAGCCCATTTTATATTGAGGTTCAATGAATTGGAGTATATTCCACATCATGAGCCTTGTTTTGTTTTAGAACTGATGGTGTAGATATGAATCAAACCTGTCATTTCCGGCTCTTTTATTCTAAACATCAGTTTCTGTCCCAATCGTGCAGAGGCGTGTCATTGTCATCAAAGCTACCTCCTTGATGTAAATATTAAGGGGAGTGAGACAAAGAACGAATCCTATGGTTCTAGTTGGTGTGGTTTTCATTGCTTCTGTTATGTTGAGACATGCTGTTATATGAATTTGTTCTAGTTTGCGGATAGCTGTCAGTTTTTGGATTTTTGGTACCCAGACAACTGCACCGTATATCAGCATAGGTCTTATGATAGCCATGTAAGTCCATGTGACGACTCTGTGGGAGAAACCGCAAGTGCTCCCCACGGTTCGGCGGCATTGTTCATAAACAATGTATGATCTTTTAATTCAATTTTTTTCCTATTTCTTGTGACAACGACCATTTCTGTCTTCTTGGAATTGATAGACAGTGGATGGTCTTTGCATCACTGTTCCATAATTAATGACACGAGTGGATAAAGGTGACATGTCACAAAAAGATTATTTCGAGAAAATCAAATTTAAAGTTTTACAATTGAATTACGATATATGGCTCATGATACATTCCTATCTGACGAATAGCCGTTATTTATCAAAATTGGAAATTAGAACTACCTATCACAAACAAAAAATATGGTATATTTTAAGTATAATAGAAAATCATTTTTTGAAAAAATGTGACATGATACATGTATCCACTTGTGTCTTTAATTGTTCTCAAAATTCCCAGGTTATTTGCTTACGCTATTGTGTAATGATTGTCATTATTTGTAAGTAAAATAATGATACTTATTATGTTAATAAAATAATCTATTTTTCAAAAAGAACATAGTAAGAATTTTCTGTATGCCATTGTTACTTTAATGTGTTCAATTCCTATGAACCAAACGACAAAAATTGATTAATTTTCATACGTTTCCCAATGTATTAAGTTCCCATGCTTTAAAGGTACCATTTCGGTAGGCGCGACAGACGACCGCCGACGCGACATACGACCGCCGACGCGACCGAGAAGTGTCGCTTCACATCTAAAATACATACAATTATATGAAACACATTTCGCACGGCGAGACACTTCCTGGAGACACTTCTGAATCTGACTCGTGGCAAAGGTTTGCTGCCTGTCACACTCGAGGTCACTGTCCTCGAGCAGCGCTTCATCGCTTGGAGGTGAATAGGTTGAAAATTTCTTTCGATCTAGGCAGTGTTGCCAGATTTTGGATCAGTATGGGTAAAAAAAAAACCGTAGATCTGAACAGTAGATTTTAATACAGGGGGAAATAATTGAAATTTGCAGTGTAGTAAATAAAAAAACAAGTATATAAGAAACGAAAAATAAACTTTTTTCGACCCAAATTAGAAGGTTAACAAAGAATAAACACAAATAATAATATTTTTAATATATACTTAACGTACGGAAACAAAAAAAAACAATGAAATATAATAGGTACCTACTTCTTTTAGATCAGTCTGAATCAGATAATTCAAAATCGTAGTGTGCATGTTCTTTTTATGATGCCCTATTAATTCTTTGTTTCATTTTAAATAAAAACAATGATTATCTTGATGTTTTTTTATGGAGCCAATCTAGAGTAGTGGATGCTTATTACGCTGCTTTTACTGCAGAAAATTTACTAGATAACATATTCTTTAACCATTTGCTGAAGAATGAGGCAAACTTAATAAATTAAGAACAAAATTTGCTAGAGACAAAAACAGTGGATCTACGTGAAAACAGACCTACGGCAACGCTGATCGTTCCCTCGAATGGTTATCCTGTAAGTGTCACGCGACACTTCTCAAGCTTGTGAAATGTACCAAGCGTAACATTTATGCATCTGTCGTCCTACTCGACCTTGGGGTCAAGAGACAAGAGACCACTGAGGAGACCAGTAGGACGACAGATGCATAAATGTTACGCTCCGTAGATTTCGGAAGCTTGAAGAAGTGTCGCGCGACACTTGCAAATAACCATTCGAGGGAACGATCAGCGTTGCCAGACCTACTGTTTTTACGTAGATCCAGTGTTTTTGTCTCTAGTAAATTTTGTTCTTAATTTATTAAATTTACCTCATTCTTCAGCAAATGGTTAAAGAATATTTTCTCTAGTAAATTTTCTGCAGTAAAAGCGGCGTAATAAGCATCCACTACTGTAGGTTGGCTCCATAAAAAAAAAACATTAAGATAATCATTGTTTGTATTTAAAATGAAACAAAGAATTAATAGGGCATCATAAAAAGAACATGCATATGCCAAACACTACGATTTTGAATACTCTGATTCAGACTGATCTAAAAGAAGTAGGTACTTATTATTTTTCATTGGTTTATTCCCGTACGTTAAGTATATAATAAAAATGTTTTATTTGTTTTTATTCTTTGTTTACTTTCTAATTTGGGTAGGAACAAGTTTATTTTTCGTTTCTTATATACTTGTTTTTTATTTACTACACTGCAAATTATAATTATTTCCCCCTGTATTAAAATCTACTGTTCAGATCTACGTTTTTTTTTTACCCATACTATTCCAAAATCTGGCAACCCTGCCTATATCGAGAGAAATTTCCATCCTAATCACCCTCAAAATAAACCGATGCTCGAGGACAGTGAACCCGAGTGCGACACGCAGCAAACTTTTGCCCCGAGGCAGATTCAGAAGTGTCTCCAGGAAGTGTCGTTTCATATAATTGTATGTATTTTAGATGTGAAGCGACACTTCTCGGTCGCGTCGGCGGTCGTATGTCGCGTCGGCGGTCGTCTGTCACGCCTACCAAAATAGTAACTTTAGTACATACGAAAACTCATTCAGTTTCGCTTCTTGGGTAGGTATTCTTTGACCCAATTGAAATGCTTTTAGATAATAATAAAATTTGCGATTTATTTGTACAAATTTAAATTATATAGGTTAAAAATTATGTAGAAATTCATTTGCTAAGATCTTTACACATTGTTTCATGCATACAGGGTGATCCATTAGTGTGAAAAAGTCTAATATCTCCGCCATTATTAGAGATATAAAAAAAATATTTTCACAGAACGGTAGACAGCGTAAAACTACATATTTTAAAATTATTTTTGAATATACAGGATGTTTAATAACTTCCCTCTGGAACCAACTTATGTTCTTTTTAATGGATCGCCCTGTATTTTATTTTATATTTGAATTGCCCTCGCTTTTCCCATTCTAAAAATATAAATTATTATTGGTTTATACAGGGTATTTTGCAGGATATAATCAATTTTGTATGAAAATCGTATTGAATTAAATGACCTATATCATGCAAAAAAAAACCATTGATAACCAATTTTTTTTTCTACCACAATTTTGCAATCATGGTCAAATTTTCAATTCGCATCGAATCTGTACAGGGTGAAACAAAACACAAATACACAATTTTCTCAATTTTTTAAATGGTTCACCCTGCATTTTATATTATCGTTCAAAAGTATCCTAATTATACTTTAACTTGATTTAAGCATTCATTAAACCAACATTTATTAGTTTTTAGAGATTTTTAAATTTTAGTGGTAAAAACGATAATTCAGAAACTAATTGATAGAAAATACATTCTGGTCGTTAATTAGTAATTATTACAATTTAAACAGCTGTAATTTATTAACGATTTTTACATTGAGAAAAAAAATATTAATAACTAGCACAAATTCATACTTTATTATTTAAATGTAATTTTTAGAACAGTTGTTTATAAAGTGTTCTTCCATAATATTTATCCAGGCCTGAAGACGGTTTTCAAAGTTCCGACAATTTCTAAACATTTCCACAGTAACACTTTGAAATGCCTCTCCTACTCATATTTTCATATCATCTACTGTAGTTGGAGGTATTTTATATACTAGAGCCTTAAAACGTAGCCCCAGAAAAAAAAGTAAATTTTAGTTAAATCTGGTGACCGGGCTGGCCAACGGATTGGCCCGCCTCTTTCTATCCATCTTCCTGGAAATTGATCTGCAAGTTCGCCATTTCCAAGAGCGTTATTGTGAGCAGAAGCACCATCATGTAAATACCACATTATTCGGCGTACTTCAAAAGGAAGATCTTAAAGCAATATTGATAAAGAATTCACTAGAAACTCTTAGTACAATTCCCCATTTACAGGTTCGTTAAAAAAATGAGGTCCTATCACGTACTCACCGATAATGCCACCCCAAACATTTAAAGACCACCTTTCCTGACTGTAAGTATGGTATGGATTAGAAGTGGAAAAATAATAAAAGTTGTGCCTATTGACACAGCCATTTCGATGAAAAATTGTCTCATCTCCAAAAAGCACGTACTCAAAAAAATCTCTTCGTTCAGTAATTTTTTTGTTGTGACCATTCACAAAAAGTTATCCTGTGTTCAAAATCCATAATAGTGAGTTTTTGATGTAGTTGCATATGATACGGATGCATTTTATTTTTGGAAAGTTTTCTTTGTACTGACGTATAACTTATTTCCTGTTCACTTGAAATATACTTGTGTGCGGATTTTCGGTAACTGCTAACAAAACATTTAGTTCGTTTTCCTCTTTAGTAGCAGTTTTTGTTCTATCAATTTTCTCATATGAAACTCACCCTGTTTGGTTAAATCGATCCATCAGTTTTTCGAACGATGTTATATTTGGCGTTCTACGCTCTGGAAATCGTTCTTTATAAACTCTAGTTGCTAACAAAGAGTTTTTATTGCATTCTCCCAAAATCCATAACCATATCTACCAATTCTTCACGACTATAATTCATATTAAAAAACTGGCGAGACTTTGTAGAAAACAAATAATGCAACACTAATGACATTAATGATAAGAAACTGTCAGTATTGGGGATTTTCAAAGCCAACTTAAAAAAAAATTAATGAACAAAAAATTTAGTAGGTTTCATTTGTAGTTTGTGGTTGCAATGTTTATTTCTTTTTCTAATAAATGTATAAGTGACATTACATATTGTCAGAAACTTACTTAGTCGATAATAAAGAATTACTTCAGGTTAAATTCAATTAGTTACTAATGATAAATAAAATATATTTCCAATCAATTATTTTCTGAATTATCGTTTTTACTACTAAAATTTAAAAATCTCTAAAAACTATTAACTTTTGGTATAGGGAATGTTTAAGTCAAATTAAAGTATAATTATTTAAATCTCAGTGCAATATATTTTCTAAAAACCAGTAAGATGCATCTATAAAATACGTATATATGTGAGGAAGTGGAGGTACGTCTTAGAATTAATTATTAACTGCAGTAACTGGAATATTCTTCTCCAATAACATCGATAAGGTTAACCTCAATCTCTGGAATTCACAATTTACTTTTTTAAGTTAAAAAACTTGGGCGTGTATAAATTGCACGCAATAAGCTGTAGTTTTTAATTTCAAAGCAACATGCCCGAATCTTGTGCCAAATGCAAATTGAAAAAAAGAAACGAGAACTTGGTTGGTTGTGAGGGCCCCTGTAGTAATTGGTTCCATCCTGACTGCGTTTGGTTAAGTGATGCTGAATTTAAATTGCTACACAAATCCAAAAACCTGTATTTTATGTGTAATTCCTGTAAAAATAAAATTGATATCGTCGATAAATCAATAAATGAGCAATTCAAAGAAAAAGTTGATGACATCAACAACAATATTAATAAAATGATAGCTGATGTTGTTACATCTACAATTTTTGAAAACTTTCGAAAAGAGATTACCCAAAAATTAGAATCGTCTTTCCAGTTAATTGAAACTAGCCTAAAAGAATTAATATCTGAGAAAATTATCAGCAGTAATGAACCGACTTTTGCTGATATTGCTTCGAATTCTAAATTTGTGCTTCATCCTAAAAATACAGTCCAACCGGTATCTACAACAAAATCTGAAGTTCTGCGAAGTCTTGATCCCATAAAGGCCAATATTAATGTATCCAATGTCACTGGAACTCGTCAAGGTGGGTTAGTCATTAGTTGTGGAAATAAAGATGACTCTTCCAAATTTCAACATATCCTCAACACTAATCTAGGTGACAAATATGATGTGAAATCTATCTCCTCTCTCCATCCACGAATCAAGATCGCTAATATGTCTGAAAAATTTGATGATGACACTCTTTTGGACTATCTTAAACAACAAAATAAATCCTGTTTTACTGAAAATTCTGCTCCCAAAATAATTTACGGTAAACCGCACTTAAAAAATAGCAAACTGTTCCAAGCTGTCGTCCAGGTGGATGCAAATACCACAAAGCTATTAAATTAGGTAAACTAACCGTCGGGTTTGATTTTGATTCTCCTGTTTACTACTGCGCTGTGGAACCACGTAGGTGTTTTAATTGTTGGGGTCTTCACCATTTATCAAATCAATGCAGTAAAAAAGACCCTACATGTCCCAAATGTGCCTCCAATCACGATGTAAAAGATTGTAACTCTGCTAGTTTAAAATGTGTAAATTGTGCTAATCTCAAATCCAACCATAACATAAATATTTCTGTTGATCATGTCGCTTGGGATAAAGAATGTCACTTCTATAAGAGAGCACAGACAAAATTTAGAAATATCAAAATGTCAGAGGCCTTAGAACAAAAACTACCCAATTATTTGACAGTATTTCAGCTATTACACAATATGCAGGTTATTTTTTTACAGAAAGCTGGTGTAACGATACAATTCACGACGGAGAACTATTTGATCTCTTAACTTTCGATGTTTATAGGGTTGATCGGAAATATGAAGTAACGAATTTTTCAAGGGGTGGGGGAGTTATCTGTGCTCTGAAAAAGGAGCTAAATTCCAGTATGATTAATATAAGTGATCTCTGTAATATAAGTGATCTCTGTGTTTCAATACCCGCAAATGCCAATATTGATTTTTTACTGATTAAAATAAAACCAGACTCCCAATGTTTATACATATTGCTTATTTACATACTCCCCTCTAGTTCAATTAATGATTATGAGGTAGTTCTGGAAACACTATCACTATTTACAACTTTATATGACAAAAATCTTCTTGTAATCGGTGATTTTAATATACCAGAGTACGTTTCTCAGATAAATGGTCCTAGTATGTCTGCCAAACTAAATGTTGTCAAAACTTTTGCAAATTTCTTTAATTTACAACAGTTCAATTTAGTCAAGAATAAATTTCAACGCTTATTGGATTTAGTTTACTTTAATAATGAATGCAAGGTTTACAGAGCTGATGAAATAGTATTAAATGAAGATGATTACCATCCATCATTATGCATAGAAATTTCCACAACAAATACAAATTCACCAATGCCCTGTAAACCAGATAATATGCAGTTCAATTACAAAAAAGCAAATTTTCCAAATCTCTACAATGCAATAAACAATATTGACTGGAGCTTTCTGCAAAATGTATCTAACATAGATATTAGTATTCAGTTATTGAACAAAAAAATATATGATATTTTTAGAGAACATATTCCTATCAAAAAACGAATTTTAGAAGTTATTCGCCGTGGTTTAATGGTAACATAATACACATGATTCGACAAAAAAAAAGCCCATAGAATCTATAAATTTATTCAGTCGGTAGACGCACTAAATACATTCAAAAACCTTCGCTCTAATATTAAACGAGAAATCTTATCCGCTCGCACTTTGTATTTGCGAAATATTGAGAGAAATATAAAAAGCGATCCTAAACAATTCTGGAGCTATATGAATTCTAAAAATTCTTCATTCTCTATACCAACATCAGTTGAGTACAAAAATTGCTTTATCCAAGACCCACAAGCAATCGTCCAGGCTTTTGCAGATCATTTCTTTAATAGTTCTTCCAACTACGCAAATGAATTCACTTCATATTTTCCGATGCTATACATAAAATCAATATCACAAGACGAAATTTCCAAGGCTATTAAAAAATTGAAACCAAATATGACAATGGGGCCTGACCTGCTACCTGCCTTTATTATTAGAGATTGTGCACACATTTTTGCAACAATTTTTAATAAAATTCTAAAATCATGCACTATTCCAAGTGAGTGGAAGATATCTCGTGTAACTCCGGTTCATAAAAAAGGCAATAAAAATCATGTTGAAAATTATAGACCTATTAGTATTATATGTAACTTTGCTAAGCTATTAAAATTCGTTCTTCATGATCATTTATCATATCATATCTCCCGATCTATATCCTCAGATCAACACGGATTCATGAAAGGCAGATCCACGGTAACAAATCTTATTTGCTCCACACAGTTTATATCAGAGGCCCTAGACAGAAAGAGTCAAGTAGATGTAATATACACTGACTTTTCTAAAGCTTTCGACAGAATTAACCATACCATCTTACTCAAAAAACTTTCCTCCATAGGTTTAAGCACGGAGCTACATCTGCTGTTAACTTCTTATTTACAAGTCAGACATCAGTATGTCCAATGCCGTGGTTATAAGTCAGAAAAATTCCAGCAGTTATCAGGAGTACCACAGGGATCAATTTTGGGGCCTCTTTTATTGAATATATTTTTGAATGATATTGTTCTAAACATCAATGATATAAAGGTCTTAATGTATGCAGATGATCTAAAATTATTGGTGGAAGTTCGTTCATCGAATGACTGCAAACTTTTACAAAAGTGTCTGGATGGTATAGCGGATTGGTGTCAGGATAGTTTACTCCCATTGAATCCAGAAAAATATTCGGTTATGTCCTTTACCAGGCGATTAACTGCTTTCACCTTTAATTATAGATTGCATGGTATTATTTTCAATAGGCCTGAGTTCGTAAGAGATCGGGGGTATATTTTGATCCTGAACTTACCTTCACTAAACACATTGAATCAATGGTGTCATCTGCCAATAAAACACTAGGGTTTGTCATAAGAAGCTGCAAAGAATTCTCAGATATGTCCACACTAAAAATCTTATATAACAGCTTGGTTCGATCGAAACTTGAATATGCATCAGAGATATGGAGTCCCAGACAAAATGTATATATTTACCTCATCGAAAAAGTTCAAAGAAAATTTATGAAATCGGCTTCTTTTATATTAGATGGTAAATATCCCCCAAGAGGCTTTTCTCTTGATCTGCTATTAACACAATTTAAACTCTCAGATCTGGCAAAACGTCGAACTATTCAGCAAATAATACTACTTTGGAAAGTTCTTAATGGTCACATTGACAGCATTGATTTGGTAAACTATGTTCAGGTAAAAATACCACGCGCAGGGCTTAGCTTTCATTTGCCAGCAGCAAGAACCAACATTTTAAATTCATCCCCACTGTATCAAGCAATTAATGAGTATCATACCATCCAAGACAGCTTGGATATTTTTGCTTGCAACATACTTCAAATTAAACGTGTTACTTTGGGTTAATGTGTTATAATTTTTAAAATTTATAATTTTTACTTATGTGCATTACTGAATTTTTAGTTCATTATGTAATCTTAGTTTAGTTATTGGTATTATCGTCAATTAAACATATAGTACTTTATTCTGTAATAGCTATCCAATGTTAATATCAATTTTTTCGTGTTTTGCATACAGCCACAGGTTTTTTTCATGGCTATTGACACCTGGATTGCAAATAATAATGTATATTTATAGTCTTTATAATCAACATAAATCGGGACGGTGGTGTAGCGGTCTATCGCGCTATCGCGCTTATATTCATTTATAGGCAAGTTTATGAGTCTGAGACTGCTGGGTTTCGAATCCCAGACCGGACCATGTGGATTTTTAATTAAATTGCATGGTTCGGTTTAGGATTTGATGTGTGGCGTATTAATAGAAAATCAATTTCTGTTGATATGACATGCAGATTAAAAAAATTCGCCATACATTACCGTCTCGATGATGGTGGGTGAGGTTTTCCGGGTTTTCCTCACCTGTAAGTCAAATGGCACCATGAATCATATTTAAGTCGCTCCGGAGCGCCACGGCAAATAATAATAATAGCCGTCCCTTCCCCTACACAAGTCGTTCAGTCGACTTCAGGGGTTGAAATTCACTCGTAAGGGGGTGAATTAGGGAGAGTATTATTATTATTATTATTATTATTATTATTATTATTTCTCTTAATATTGTTTTTCTCACCCGTTAAATGGTTATCACTGTTGGGTGGTGTGTTAAATAAATAAATAAATAAAATAAATAAATAATTAGGATACTTTTGAACGATGATATAAAATATAGGGTGAACCATTTAAAAAAATTGAGAAAATTATGTATTTGTGTTTTGACTTACCCTGTACAGATTTGATGCGGATAAAATTTGACCATGATTGAAAAATTGTGGTAGAAAAAAATTGGTTGTCAATTGTTTCTTTTGCATGATATACGATTTTCATACAAAACTGATTATATCCTGCAAAATACCCTGTATGAACCAATAATATTTTATATTTTTAGATTGGGAAAAGCGAGGGTAATTCAAATATAAAATAAAATACAGGGTGATCCATTAGAAAGAACATGCGTTGGTTCCTGAGAGGAGTTATTAAACACCCTGTATATTCAAAAATAATTTTAAAATATGTAGTTTAAAGCTGTCTACCGTTCTGTGAAAATAGTTTTTTTATATCTCTAATAATGGCGGAGATATTGGACTTTTTCACACTAATGGATCACCCTATATAATGTTCCGCTGTTAAAACATTATTATTATTATTATTATTATTATTATTATTATTATTATTATTATTATTATTATTATTATTATTATTATTATTATTATTATTATTATTATTATTATTATTATTATTATTATTATTATTATTATTATTATTATTATTATTATTATTATTATTATTATTATTATTATTATTATTATTATTATTATTATTATTATTATTATTATTATTATTATTATTATTATTATTATTATTATTATTATTATTATTATTATTATTATTATTATTATTATTATTATTATTATTATTATTATTATTATTATTATTATTATTATTATTATTATTATTATTATTATTATTATTATTATTATTATTATTATTATTATTATTATTATTATTATTATTATTATTATTATTATTATTATTATTATTATTATTATTATTATTATTATTATTATTATTATTATTATTATTATTATTATTATTATTATTATTATTATTATTATTATTATTATTATTATTATTATTATTATTATTATTATTATTATTATTATTATTATTATTATTATTATTATTATTATTATTATTATTATTATTATTATTATTATTATTATTATTATTATTATTATTATTATTATTATTATTATTATTATTATTATTATTATTATTATTATTATTATTATTATTATTATTATTATTATTATTATTATTATTATTATTATTATTATTATTATTATTATTATTATTATTATTATTATTATTATTATTATTATTATTATTATTATTATTATTATTATTATTATTATTATTATTATTATTATTATTATTATTATTATTATTATTATTATTATTATTATTATTATTATTATTATTATTATTATTATTATTATTATTATTATTATTATTATTATTATTATTATTATTATTATTATTATTATTATTATTATTATCCATTTTGAAATTTCTAATAATATTGGTTTGCAGAATAACTATAATGTGCAATATGTGTGCAAGGCACTTTTCTCAGTCGCTTGATTTGCGCTAGTGGGAAATGTATTGCTTTACATACTTGTTGCACAGGTTCATAGTTACTAGTGCTTTCTTCAGTTATAAAACCAATTGATTAAATCACCGGTTTAATTTGATACTGCAATTGATCTTAAACGCTCTTTAAAAGTGGACATTTTACCAAAAATTAATTTATTATTAATTTACGCTATCTTTCCTCAAGTCATCTATTAAATTGTTTTTATGTAGAAATTCAAATTACTTTTACTTTAATACCAGATATAACACGGATTTTATTCCATAAAATTTATTTATTGCGGAAATGAAGGTTGGTATATTACGTTCGGATACAGTTGACTGAAACTTTTGTACTTGTTTATAGCTGGAATCGATATTTAGTTATTGCATAATTATTGAAATACTGCCTTAGGTTTTCTAACTAGATATTTCTCTATATATGTCTATATTAAAAACTAATTTATTTAAATCGTAATGACTATTCAATTGCTAAAATGTGGCCATATTCATAACAAACATGAAAATAAATACTTAATAATTAATTTTAATTATAGTTTCGGCTAAAGGGCCATCAGAGTATCAATAAAATAAATGCAATTTATATGCGGAGATCGTTATAAACTTAACAAAAGAAAGCATCAATTTTACACACCAATAAAATTGTATGTTTATAACGATCTACGCTTATCATCACTAAAATCTTGTGTGCAATTTGGAATATTAAAACATATATCTTGTTGAGGTTACCTTTATTGAACGATGGGTTTTGCCATTACTACTGGTTTACTTTCCACCAGCTAAGGAAGAACAAGATACAAGATACGATTTTGTACCCTATCCCTTGCTCTACACACAAGGAATTCATTTCATCGAAACCTTCCTAATCATCATTTATACACACGTTATATCATGTCACTTAATCTAAATCCTTTCTTATAACTTATTGAGTTATGTAGACTAAGCCGTATTGCTGTCCTAGCAACAAAGGTGCAATCTGCAAAAATTAGTAGTTTTTATTTTTTTGGCTCTTTGTGTTTGTCCACATTTTATTTATCATGGTACTGTAACGAATGTTTAATTTAAAAATAGTTTATTTATAATTTATTTACACTACGTATCAATTAATTTATTTATACTTAAGCACTAATTTATTTAACACATATAATTTAATTAATAACGTACTAGTACATTCCGGAATAAATGATTCATACCGGCTATCTGTGAGCAATAGTAAGCATGGACGTCCCTATGGTTGGGTAAACGGGGTTTAACGCCTTGATCAATTATTTTTGGTTTTAAGGAAAAAATGGGGTCGTAAAAAGGCCCAAACAAGGCAGAACGAAAGGATCAGAGTACGACCAGATAGGTCGGAAATGGCTCACATTACATTGCGCCCTCCTTAAGAGATATTTCCTCCTAGGACTCTTATAAAACTAAAACGAAATGGTTGTATCTGCAACTGGATTCTCTTTTACAATTTCTAGTTGTTTGGAAGTAACGAGGGCCAGTTTTCACTGCAACCTGGACACTTAAAAAATGGCTTAAGAGTCCAGTGGTGGCTCGTGGGGTGGTTCACAGTGACAGAATATAGGTATCAGTACAGATGTACGAAAAAACTCAGTGTTTTAGAAAGTTTATAATATACCTTTCTAAAACACGGACAGATTTTTACCTATATCTGTACCGGGATCTATATTATGCTACTGTGAACCCCCAAAATTTTGGTCACAAGCCGCCCCTGCTTAAGATCAATATTTAGACTTCGGTATCTTGGAAGATTATTTCCACTATTTTTCTAATGATCCTCAAATCTAGCTGGTTGCACTCAATCTTTGGCATGGGTAGTTTATATACATTGGACTCCAGTACATGCTCCCTTAAACTAAACAATGCATCTCATAAATCTTGATAAGTAGATCGATTGTGAAAGGTGTTCTTTGTTATCAGATAGAAAATATTAAGTGATTCACCTTAAAGTTTCAAGTCTTTTCCAGGAGTCGGTAACTGAACCTGAAGTTCTGGCAATCAACCAAACTTCTTCCGGAGAACAGATGCCAGTCCTCGTGCATCGTTAATGCTAGCAAAAATGCTAGCAAAAATGCTATGGATCAGCGAGTAGTCCTTTGAGAGTCTTAACAGATATTGTTTTTGCTTGATTGTAACACCACATCTTGCCTTTCCGGTACCTCTATATGCACCCATAAATTCTTTAAAGACAGGGTCAAGTGTTTCTTAACGTTGACTTACTCCTTCTCGGTCATAGCCTTCCTCAAATGCCGTCATCCTGTTATGCTGCACTATTTTAGGTATTCCGTTTGGCATCTTCCTTTTCTGATAAGGTCTATTTCTCTTAGCACAGGTAGTTCATTTATTACACCACTCCTTTACATAACCACAACTATTTATCCAATAAAATCTTTTACAAACTCTTTAAAGGGTTTTCTTAACACACATATGACCTCCTGATGGACTGTCGTATAACTGACGAGGTACTTCGGCTACTCTATTCTTTGGAATGACCAACTGTCTTCTGCTTGCGAAACCATCAACATTCTCTAATACTTGCTTGCTTATCAATGAGGCTTTTTATCATGTGAAACAATTGGTCGAATTGATTTACCTGTTCTTCCTCTTTTTCAGTCCTTACTTCATTGTATTTACCAGAAGCCAGCATAGTTGCGCTTCATATTCAAGAGCAGCAGACAAGACATCGATCAATGTTTTGTAACGGGCTTAGCGAAATGTTCTTTGCATTTCATGGTCACAAAGTCAATCAACAAATTCTTCAACAGCCAAACATTCAATCATGTATTCCGGAGCTGATGGGTAGACAAATCGCACCATCTTCGCAATATCTATTTTCGTTGAAGGCTCTCGTTACGTTTCTGTTTGCGATTTTTTAACCGCTATCGGTACACCTGCTCTAAGTGTTCGTGGCCATATCATCCGTCTTTTCCACAGGTCTGAAGGGAACAGTCATAGAAGTCAAACCGGAGCCCCCACCGCACTTTCACAATTGCTCCTGTCCGTGTCTACTCTTGAGTCTCACTTAGAGGATTTATTATATAGATTGAACACGCTTGATGAGACGTTTTTCTGCTATTTTGGTGTCTATAACATCAATTACCGATATGATTCATACCTTTTTCGTTTTGGAGACACTAATGTCGCTTTCTGGGTTAAAGTCTACTACGGCCCCATATTGTAGCTGATCCCCAAGAACATTGTTTCACTGCTTTTCGAGATTTTAAATACGGGCTTATTAAGTTGCCTCAGCTCGTGACGTTCTCTTTTAGTAATTACGTTTTACAATGTACCACACTGATACTTGAAGGGTTAAAAAATTGTAAAATATAAAAGTTCATATCCCTCCTTTGATCGAATTCAATTAATCAGTTACTATTTGAATAATAATTACTTACTTATTTGGTTTTCTCTTCACAACGGGTTGATATAAGGTTTGTCCCATCAGCAAATATAATCATCAGAAGGACATCAGACGCATGCGCATTGAAAATAGTTCGTTCCTACAAAGCCACGGATAATCCGATAAACTGTCAGTAAAAAGTTCCAACGTATTTTCTGATTCGTGCATGAATGAGTTGGCGGATTGTTAAAACGATCAGCATTGGGATTCTCATCTTTCAATACGACACGTGTTGAGACGACTATCTTCGTTCAACAAAATGCGATGCTTATGTAATGTCTCTCTCTATTTAATTCGGTACGTGTTGAGTTTGTACATAAGAATCCGTGTCCAGAGCTTCGTCGCTTGTACAATTTATCAGCACATGCGCATTTGAACGCCTCTTCTCGTTTGTGCTATTTATTTGTAATTGTTGGGATTTTAAGTTAGCTTGGAGTGGGTTTCTTTCTTTCAATTAAAATGAATAATTTTAGTACGGTTTTTTTAGGTAAAATACGTACTTATTTTTAATAAAAATAAACATCTTAAGGTTTTAAAATTATACATTCACATAAAGCGGTTCGAGACAGCTAAATAAATGTATTTTGTTGTATTTTAAATAATGTGTAAAATACCAATTGACGAAACATGTGCTTGATTTGTTCAATTCTATTGCATTTTGCGATCCTACAACCAACAAGTATAAGTCGCTGATTAAACAACGGACGAATGAACGGACTGACATGCGCATCCATGTAGGTACGAGTCAGAGACACATCAGAAAGGAACTGTTGGAACTAACCTATATTAATCAGCTTTAGTTTTAAGTCGATCGGTCTACATACTTTGATAAAAATTAAATGTCATAATATTTTATATTTATTATTATTTATATTATATTTATATTTATATTTATATTTATATTATTATTATTTTAATTAACTTAGTATTAACGCACCATTGTTTCTTACTAATTACTTTTGGATTTTCAAATATTGTTTACCTACTGTTTCTATTCAACTTTGTATCACTTTTTATCAACACACATTTCTTACAGGCTTGATGAGGGTCACTGACCGAAACTAGTCGCACATTACCTCTGTTAAAAAAAGAATTTTTCTGTGGTTAACTTTGAGTTTTTCTTTTCCTTTACGGATATACCAAATTTGAGATATGAATACCCTTCTTATTCTTACATAACGTTCAGCAGATAATAGGTATCTGTCAAAAATAGTTAAACACTCTATTATAACAGTTATCAATTTTTATGTTTTTGTATCTTATTGATAAATAAATTTTTCTCTGATTTTTCAATGCTGAATTGCTGTATAAATCTCATTTAATACTAAAAGAACCTCTAAAAAGCACACAATTAATTAATACTGTGTCCACGGCTTTTGTGCTAATTGATTTACGTCAGTTTTCTGTTTAATGCTCACTGTAAAAACAAACTGGTACAATAAAATCATAAAATTACATTGTCCCAAAAATATAATTTTCCTTCAAAATGGAGGTTTATTTAGTTGTCTGAAAGGGCTTAATGGCTAGAACGTAATTAAACTCTGTTTGATTAATTGTCCTTACATTTTTGCTCACCTTCTTTATTTTATTTTTATAGTATTGTCCTTTAGTTCGAGGACTACCAGGATACAAGGATAGAGCAGATAACATTTATTAACGAATTAGGGACAAGGCGAATGATCATAATGGTTAAATAATCGTGTAACTGAATTCGACATCAATATCATAATTATTAGGAAAATAAATGGGTCGTGCCAGTGTATTAAAACTACAGAACATGAACAATATGAAGAAACGGGAGTGTTCATTTTTAAGTAATTGCCCTAATTAATAATCTTTTTTTTTTTTTAAATATTGTATAAGATACTGTTAATTGAATTGATTGGTGCTATATTTGCAAAAGATTTTTGTCTTACTACGTACACAAAGTAAAGCTAAAATTAACTACTACACTTACAAAAAGCAGATTTACTTAGATTGTGCGGGTTGAGGTTCAAAGTTTTGAAAATTCGATTGATTTGTAAAAATGCCGATGACAAAACAATACACTCAATATATTTAGAACAACAACGAGATAATTTAAAACCACAGGAAAAGCCTAGAGTAGAGTTGGAAAGGCAAATCAGAACTGAAATATTGCTGTTAGAAAGAAGAATTCGTAGCCTAGCTTTGATAAGCAACAGAGAAACTGAAAACACTAGTCCTCATCTGCAATCGAACCAAGTCATATTCAAAACACAGTTTTACAAAGCAATACTAGCAAAATCATTAAGCCACCTATGTTTGACAGTCAAACAACATGCGAAACGTATCGCTTCCAATTTGAAGTTGCCGGTAGAGCCAATGGCTGGGCTGAAAAAGAGATGGCGGCTTCATTGACAGTGGGGAACCCAGTTATTCATCTGTCGTCCAAGCTTTGGAGACAAGATATGGCCAGCAGCATTTGAAACGGGTATTCCAAAGCCAGCTAACGGTTCGCAGTCAGAAACATAATGAGAGTCAGCAGGAATTCGAGGCCGATATAAAATTATTGATTCATCAGGCCTATACACAGGCGCCCAAAGATTTCCAAGAACAAATCGGCATACAGGCTACCCTGTCACAAATCTTAAATATCCTGCAAAAATTGCAACGAAACAGCCAAAATGGAAGCAGGAGATGCTTCAATTGTGGAAGAATCGGGCACCTTCAAAGAACCTGTAGAAGCAGGGCTTATTTCATAAATCGAGAATCAGCGAATGAGGTCGAAAAGCGACATAAATCAATCTTCCGAAGCCCGTCAAGAAGTCCAACAAGAAATAGTTCCAGCAGTTATGGGCCTCGAAGAAACCTATCACCCACACTGAGCCGGCTTTCTAGCGATAACCATAAAGTAGAGCATCGAAGAGATCATCTCCACATCAACACAAACATTGTCTCCAGGCGATTCTATTTTAAACGATAATGCCGGAGTAAAAGGCTTTAAGAACGAGAGAAACCGGTTAATTAAGTTACTCTTCGGGCAACCACAAGCCAAAGGGGGACGAAGAAAAAATCACCCTTGAAAGCCTGAGAAAAGAGTAGAAGAAAGACAATTATTTTAAGGTTTAAGGCTCAAAAATAAAGTTACACCTACTTGGCAAGAGATTTCCAAAGCCAGTGGAGCTATTAAACAACGGTGTTTGTTTAGGTCCGGGGATAGAAACTCATTTCTTGTTCTTTTACGTGAATAGTGGCTTTCATACCTGGGAAACGAATTAATGTGGTGCCGAACTAGATTTCGATAATTTTCTGTGAACTTAACTTTATGTTCATGTGAATGTGGATTCTGACCTCTAGTATCTTTGTAAACCAAGCAAACCTGTTTCTGTTTTGTTTGAAGAGTTTGTAGTTTCCTGGGAGTTACTCCGAAAATCTGGCGAAATGTTTTACTACACACTAGAACATTTTTACCCGAACCATCTGGCACATAGGCGCCGGAACTCAAAAATTGCTTTGGGTGCCCGGCCTCTATACGGGAATTGGGGACAATCCCCCTCCACACCTCACTTAAAAGCACCACCGGTTTTTTAAAACCACTTTAAAAGCTATTTTAAAGCGTTAATTTTATGAAAATATTCTTGAAAAAAAAAGTTATTGTCACATGTCCAATTGCTGGAGTTTTGAGTATTGAAGCGGCAGACGGAGAATCAACAACCCGTAGGCTGGAGGCTTGAAGGCTCCCACCTAAATCGGAATATCTGTATGCTCGGTGCAGCCACCACTGGTATTCAATGGTGCTGCAGTGCTAAAGTACCAATGAAATAAGTAGAAACAATATAAAACAATTATTAACTAATTTAGGAGATTTTTGATTATTTATTAATACACATATAATGGAGTTTTGTATACATACAGGGTGGCCATTTGAAAACAAAATATAGCCAATTTTGTCGCACCCCAGTTCCTTTACGAAAAAACGCTCGAACCCGTCAATTTTGAAGTTATGGGGAAACATTTTTTTTGCTAGTTTCATCCCATGAACGGAATCCCTCTAGCGGGGGTGAAACTTGCCCCTAAAATCTTAAATGGCAAGAGGGGTCAAATGATAGTTTATTTTGAAGATATATAGATAGATTTTAACCCCTGAGTTTAAAATCGCTACTGTCTTCTTCCTAGCCATGATCTTTCAACGATTTTTATTTTCTGTAGAAGCTTACCAGTTATTCGAGTTAATGCTGGAAATGCTAACACTGGGCCTCAATGCAATAATAGAAGTTTTGTTCAAAACGCTCTCTGACATTTTAAAGCATCTGTGGGGTGACATTCATCAATTATCCTTTGGGGGTGTCCATTAATTACGTGAGGTGTTCAAGGGGGGAAGGGGATCAAGCTAAATCTTTCTAAATCTCACTTGGGGGAGAGAAGGGTCTTTGTAAATCTGAAATTATTTTTTTCTAATAGAAAACGATGTAAAATTGTGGGAAAGTAAAGTTAAATCAAAGTAAAGAATGTTTATAGAAATTTTATATTACGGCAATATTCTCAAATACTAGTCTTTACTAGTCTTAAGTAAAAGTAATAGAACATATTGTGTTTTGTTTTTTTTTTCTAATTCCAACGCATTTACACCCAAAACTAAGGTTGCCACCTGTCCTTTTTTGAACAGGACAGTCCAGTTTTGCAGCAAAATATCCTTGTGACTTTTTAAAGCTTAAAATGTCTTTTTTACGGAAAATGCCCTCTTCTTTTCATATCATAGATGTGTCGTTTATTTGAGTTTGAGTAACAGAGCACATACGTTGAAGACCTCTTTTTTTTAGAAGCTCGACAAGACAAAGAGGAAGATTTTTTTTTCAAAAAGGTGACAATCCTACCCAAAACACAAAGGGAGGTGTGGGGAGGAGGATGGGAGGGAGCGGGGAGGGGGGAGGTGGGAGGTGGGTGAAGAAGGGAGGAGAAGAAGGGGGGTGGGGGAGGGGAGTTGAGGATAATCTTACGAAATCTCACTAGGGAGGAGGGGGGTCAAAAAAATCCTCAAAATTACCTTACATAATTAATGGACGCCCCCTTTGTCACAGATTTTCCAGTGATGGCTGGGTGGCATAAATTTTAGTTTTCAAGTGGCCTCATTAAAAATCCAACAAGGTTAGATCCGAAGACCGTGGGGGCCACTCACTCAATACTTTCTCTTCTTCCGATCCATTGACCTGGAAACATTTGATCCACATACTGACGAATAGTCACTGCAAAATAGGGTGGCACACCATCTTGATGGAATATTAAGTTGTTTGCTATGTACTGATCGTCATTCTCAATCAACCCTAGTAATGCTGGATAAATGGCGTTTTCTAATAATTCCAGATACATGTCTGCGCTTAAAGTTCCAGGTAAAAAAAGGGGCCAGTTATACGGTTACCAAAAATGCCAACCAAAACATTCAGTTTTTCCGGATGTTGCGTATGCATTTCATTAAATATTCTCATTTTCCATTTTACGTCATTTGGTAGTTACTGACCCCGTTTCCCAAAATTTTTGGACTAACTCCAAAATATACTTTCGATGGACTCGTTGTTGACTGTTAAACAGTTGGGCAGTTCTATTACCACATTCATTGTTCTCAAAAAAAGTGAAATTATTTGCACCCTCTCAGCTGACTCTACAACGAAATAAACTAAATCTTACTACTTTACATCGACCAAAGAATGTCATCTGATAACAATAATTGAAAGCCACAGGAATAAAACTAGAATTGTTACAAAGAATTCCTTTTTTTTAATAACAATATAAAAATGATATTAAACCGGTTTTGTACTTTGTACTTGCGTACTTGCGCACCCAGAGCCCCAAGGATTCGGCGCCTATGATCTGGCAGACTGTAAGTAAATCTGCCTACTTTCCTCTAGGTCATCGTAATTTCAATTACGCCTATGGCCGACAGGTACAAGTTGCATATGGTTTAGTAAGTAGGTACCTTGGTTTGTTCATGAACTTTGTAAAAATCCCTGAACAGTAACTGTTTTTGGTCATGAGTCAAGTTTTTACAAAAGTACTTGCATAAGCAAGTGGCGACATCAGGGGGGTAGGTTTACCTTGTACGTTTTTTCCTTTACTAGTCGTATAAGGCTGTCCTTTCTGCCAAAAGCAACTACTGCAATGGAAAGGCACATTCATCATGGCGGGTGGCACTTTAAGCTTTTCCACTGACGATCAGCGGGCGCTTTCAGGGTGCTGCTCCTTGCGACTGCTCTAGGAACTACTAGGAATTTTTCTGGTACTTTCAACCTTTTCTAGGTTATTGGCGATGTCGCTTACAATACATTCCATGCAAAAAATCGATTTTTTATTTTTTGGCTCTGTTCAATCAGAACATAATAAAATAACATCCTGTACATCAAAGTTTAATTTATTTCACCATAAATTAAACAGTTAAAATTAGAACGTTTCTGGTCGGCGAACCTGAAAATTGCAACTCAGCGAAAACATCGAGTTCGTTGTTTAATTAATTAGCAAAGTTGTTATCTTATATTTAATATTGTTGAAATTTTGTTTAATAATAATAGTTTATAAAAATGTTAATTTTGTTAAAAATAAATGCTTTTTAACCCCACGTTTCGTCTATCTAACATCCTTAAAATTAATATAATAATTATTAAAAAATAGCCCTTATTTTTTAATACAAATTATTCATTGGTCCTTCGAGCAAAAAAGTAAAAAATATTAAATTAATAGTCCAGTCAATCAATAGTACAGAAAAAAAAAAATGCCTACAAAAAGCGAAGAAATTGACAAAATAGCAAAAGATCAAGAAAAAATTGGTAAGCAAATAGTACAATTGCTTAGCAATGCCAAAAAAGACTCGTCATCTAGAAAAACAGAAGAGTATATTGCAAATAAAACTGAAGAAAGAGAGAACTTATTGGAGCAAGCGAATGAAAACCATTTCAAAGCCTTAAAAATAGGTCTCTCCGATCATGTGTATTTTACAAGTCAGTATTTTGATCAAATAAAAGGGAAACACGATGAATACAAGGAATATCTGAAAGATTGTTCCAAAGCAGACCCAAATATACAACCAAATAGTAATGAAGAAGTGGAACAGCAACTTAGAATCAAAAAACAAATGGTAAAAATGGAACAATTCAAACGCACTATCCAACAAATACAACAAGAAGCAACCCAAGGTAAAACAAAATACAGGTATGAGGCATTAACCAACAAAGTGCAAAAACAATGGGATGCAATATTAGAATTACATGAGGAAATTATGGTATACGAAGCGCGTTTTACACATGAGTATTTTGTTATGGACAGATATATAAGTATGGAAAATCAATATGAAATAATAATGGAAGAACTGAATACAAAAGCAAAAGAAAACTCAGGTAATACTCTAGAAAGTATTAAATCCAATGTGGTATTACCAAAAATAAATATTCCCTTCTTTGATGGCAACTACGAGAATTGGTGTTCCTTCAATGATATATTTCAAAAGGTTATACATGAAACATCATTATCAAAAACAGAAAAGATGCAATATCTGAAAACCAGTTTAAAAGGTGAAGCCTTCAAGTTAATACAGCACTTTAAAATTACTGAAGATAACTATGAGATCGCTTGGAACACATTACAGAATAGATATGAAAACAAGCGCCAGATATTATCCACATTATTGGATAGAATAATAGATTTACCAGTATCCAAACGAGAATCGCCGAATGATATCAAGCTATTACATGATGTAACCACTGAAAGCCTTCAAGCCATAAAGAACTTGGAAGTCAAGACGGATTATTGGGGTCCATTACTAACACGTATCATAATGCGAAAGTGGGATTCAGAAACAAACAGAATTTATGAGCAAAGCCTAACCGAACCAAATGAGATACCACATTTTGAAGATGTCATGAAGTTCATCGAAAGACGATTTCAAGCACTAGAAAAATCTAGTACCGTTAAGAAGCCAAATGGGTTATCCCAGACTGATTTTAAGCCAAAAAATCAAGACTGCGTGTATTGTAAGCAGTTACATAGCATATACCAATGCATAAAATTTAAAACATTGTCTATAGCTGATAGAAACCAATTTATCAGAAACAATCGACTTTGTTACAACTGTATGACACATGATTCAAAGGAAAAATGTCATAGTTCACTCCGATGCCGCACCTGTGGTATGTCCCATCACAGTATGCTGCATAAAGACAGAAAAGAACAGTCAAGGGTTTCAGAACATGTTAGAGTTGCGAGACCTGTTAACAGTTTACGATCCCAGACCAATACTACCATAGTGGCCAGTCAGCTTCCTCAATATGAACCTGTATCTACGTCGACACACATAGGAAGAGAAGATAATACAGTGTTAATACCTACGGCTATGGTAAATGTACAAACTTCCAATGGAATGTTCCAACTTCTACGAGTGCTGGTTGATCAGGGGTCGCAGTCATCCTTTATCACCGAAGAAGCAGCACAACTCTTAAACTTACCAAGAAAAAGAATACGAGCAGACATCTCTGGATTGGGAGATGGAGAACCAAAAATTTCTAAATGGCAAATTGAAGCTACAATAAAACCACGATTTTCTAGCAACTATACCTTGACTGTACATCTACTTGTACTGCCCAAACTAACGCAAACATTGCCAAAAGAATTCTTGCCAAACATGGACCTTAATAAATGGCAAAATAAGCTCATAGCTGATCCAACCTGTAACAAACCTGGTCCAATTGATATACTGTTAGGAGCTGAAGAATATGCCAAAATCATACTTCCGGGCCTCCACAAAACTGAAGATGGTATAATAGCACAAAATACCGAACTAGGATGGATTATGTCAGGTCTTGTCCAAAACACTAAGTCGAACCCCATAAAGGTGATAAGTATGGTTGTCCGTACTGAAGAAGATAAACAGTTAACAAAATTTTGGGAACTGGAAGAAGTTAATCCACCCAAATATGTGAACAAAGATGACCAACTATGTGAACAGTTTTATCAAGACACTACCAAAAGAAACGAAGATGGAACCTACACAGTAAGAATTCCCTTTTCAAACTCGGAATCTACACTAGGCAACTCCAAGACGAGAGCTGTGGCGAGATTGATCCAATTAGAACATAAACTCTCTAGAAACGAAAAGTTAGATACTGATTACAAAGTTTCTACGAGAATATGCAGACATGGCACATATGACTCAAGTAAACTTCGATAACCTAAACCGAGGAAAGTACTACATTCCCCACCAAGCAGTTATCAAGGAATCGAGTACAACCACTAAACTGAGAGTAGTATTTGACGCATCATCCAAAACTGACTTAAATACCAGCTTAAATGATCAAATGTATGCAGGTCCAAAACTGCAGCAAGAATTATCAGACATTTTACTACGATGGAGAAAACATGCAGTAGCCTTTACCGCAGATATTGAGAAAATGTACCGACAGATCCAGATACATCCTGACGACAGGGATTACCAACGCATTGTGTGGCGATGCAATAGTTCAAACAAAATTGAAGAATATCAACTTAACACCGTTACATACGGAACCAAAGCAGCACCATATCTAGCTATAAGAACATTACAACAACTAGCCAACGATGAAGAATATCGTTTTCCCGATGCTTCCAAAATCATCCTAAATGATTTTTATGTTGATGACCTCCTAGCTGGAGCAAGTACCCAACACGAAGCAGTAAAACTTCAGAAAGATTTAATAGCAACCCTTAAAGCTGGGGGTTTTACATTAAGAAAGTGGTCAAGCAACAGCCCAGAGATCCTTGAGACACTTCCAGAAAATTTTAAAGACAATATAATACAATTGACAGGAGATGAAACAAGGAAGTCCCTTGGTGTCTTATGGTCGCCGATAGACGACACATTCCGATTTCAAACAAATGTATCAAACTACCAAAAACTGACGAAGCGAGTTATTCTATCTGAAATAGCTAAATTATTCGACCCATTAGGATTACTGGCACCTGTTATTATCCAAGCAAAATTACTTATACAAGAATTATGGCTTCAGGAGTTAGATTGGGACCAACCAGTAACCAAACAAACAACTGATCAATGGCTTGAATTTAAGTCTCACATAAAAGCAGTCGAAGATTTTCGCATACCAAGATGGCTGCATTGTGATGAAACCCATACTGAATTACATGGATTCTGTGATGCATCCGAAAAGGCATATGGAGCTGTGGTATACACAAGAACATTTTATAATGGGAAAGTATACATATCGTTGGTACAGGCCAAATCCAAAGTTGCTCCGGCAAGAACGAAGACAACCTTTCCTCGACTTGAACTGTGTTCCGCTGTTCTGCTAAGTAACTTATTGCATAAAGTTAAGCAGACACTCAAATTAAACGATGTCTCCATGTATGCCTGGACAGATTCGATGATTGCATTAGGATGGATACGAGGAGATCCTTTAAGATGGAAGACCTTCGTGGCAAATAGAGCAGTTGAAATACAAAAACTAGTTCCACCGTACCACTGGAGTCATGTAAAATCTAATGAAAATCCTGCTGATTGTATATCCAGAGGAATGGATCCAGTAAAACTATCAAATCACATCTTATGGTGGACAGGTCCTGAATGGTTGCAAGATACGAAGCGATGGCCTAAAACTCCAATAGCTGCTTCTACAAACGAAGAACTAAAGATGTGTTACCATACCAATGTTAAATATAGCGATGGAATATGGTGCAGATTTTCAAGCCTAACACGAATGATTCGAGTCCTATCATATTGTAGAAGATTTTTGAAAGATGTCACCTACAAGGGTCCGTTAAAGTTTGAAGAGACACATAGCACACTTATGCAAATCATAAAACTAGCACAATCTGAAGAATTAAAAGGAGACTACCAATCCTTGATGAAAAGTAAAATGGTACATAAACACAGCAAATTATTGACTCTTAATCCATTCATAGATAATGTAGAAATTATAAGAGTTGGGGGCAGACTGGAACATTCTCAACTATCGTATACTAGAAAACACCCCATAATCATTCCATACCATAGTCACCTCGCCATTCTCATCATTAGAGATGCTCACCAACGAACATTGCATGGAGGAAACCAAGCAACATTAGCCTATCTGAGGCAACGATATTGGATTGTTAATTGCAAGACAGCCATCAAGTCTATAATTCATAAATGCACCACATGTTCACGATATAAGGCACAGGCTGCACACCAACAGATGGGGGAGCTACCTTATCCCAGAGTATCACCAAACCCACCATTTACTCACACCGGAGTAGACTACGCGGGTCCCATTCAGGTGCGAGCCACTAAAGGAAGAGGACACAAATCGTATAAGGGGTACATCGCAGTTTTCGTATGTCTATCTACTAAGGCAATCCATCTTGAAGTAGTCAGTGATATGTCTACTGACACATTTCTTGCAGCGTTTAAAAGATTTATAGCCAGGCGAGGTTCCTGCTCCCACATGTATAGTGATAATGGTACAACGTTTGTCGGAGCCAATAACCATTTACAAAAGGAAATTACCAATATGGTCAAACAATCAGAAATACAAATCATGATGACGACCACAGGTATTCAGTGGCATTTTATACCTCCAGCATCTCCGCACTTTGGAGGCTTATGGGAAGCAGGAGTTAAGTCCATGAAATACCATCTGAAGAGAACAGTTGGAGAAGCTAAGTTAACCTACGAAGAACTAACTACGCTGACCCATCAAATAGAGGCTTCTCTTAATTCAAGGCCGTTATGTCCCCTGAGTGAAAATATAAATGACACGATTACGCTAACTCCAGGTCATTTTTTGATTGGTAGGGAATTAATTGCACCACCGAATCCAATTGACACCAACATCAACACTAATCTATCACAAAGATGGCGACTCGTTCAGAAGATTAAGACAGATTTCTGGAAAGCCTGGTCCATGGAGTATCTCTCAAGACTTCAGCAACGATATAAATGGAAAACTCAGAAAGATAATTTAAAAGTTGGAGATATCGTCATAATCAAAGAGGACAACATTAATCCAAGTCAGTGGCCATTAGCACGAGTAATCCAAACTCATCCCGCACCTGATGGAACAGTACGTGTAGTAACTCTTCGCAGAGCAACAGGTACAACATTAAAACGAAATACTCACAATTTAGTACCGTTGCCCCTCGAAAATGAGAGAGTTCCTGAGATACCAGTTCCCAACAAAGTTGCTACACGTACAAATGTTAACCTAACCAGGTGTGTTACAAACCTTACCACTAGGTCTATTGATGATTTTCCTCAAACAAGTCCAAGTACATCTATCTTCATGAAAGCTTCTAAACCGGGTTCAAAAACACACCAGTATCGGAGTACTTATTTATTCCACTTATGCCTATGTATGATGGTAGTTTTATCCGTTATATCAAAAGTCGATTCTAAGTATGTAATACATCATCCCAATCCTGGAATATACGTGGAACATATTGGTCATGCAAGGCTTGATCGAGGAATATTTAGAATCCAGGTAAACTTCGAAACTACTAGGCTCGAACAAGACTTTAAAGACGTGTCAGTAGTGGTACAAGAATTCAATGATCTCTGTAATAAAACCAAGGCACTCTCTGATGAAACTCAATGTACGAGTCTTAGCCGACATCTCATAGACCAAGAAGATCAGCTCAATTGGTATAGAAGCAGTTTGCCAAGGAACAACGGGAATCGCAACAAAAGAGGAATCTTGGGTAAATTCCTAACTAGCGTATTTGGAGTCAATGACGAGGTTTACCAAGACATCAATGCTCTTCAAGAAAATCAACAAGATCTCATAAAGGCATCAAGTCATCAAACTAAATTTATGATTTCGACTATCTAAAAAATCAATGAAACTGAAAAAAGAGTCAAAAATCAACTAGAACGCTTCAGAGTTAAACTTAATCAAGGGCTAGTTGCAGTTAATGAGATGCAAAGATGGTACAAATCAGTAGATATAAATAAACTCAATATCCATCTACTGAGCACCTACCAGGTGGCCTGCAATTTTTTAGCGGAGTTAAATGAATATTACTCCAAACTCCTAGAAGTTCATTTTAATAGAGGCAGCCTATACGATTTGATATCTCCACCTTATATTAGCCACATCATTGTCGCAGCAGATGATAAACTCCCATCAAATCTACAAATATTACCAACACCGATTTTAAAAATGAAGATGGAAATTAATGAGACCCACATTCAAATCTTTGCATTCTTTCCAATCGTAGATATTACAGAATTCGCTCTATTGCAAGCAACACCAACTCCTCTCAAAATAGATAAGGGATTCTACTGGATATTGGATATTCTAAGTGAGATCATAGGAGTGGACTACAATACACAGCTTTACTTCCAATTAACAAGTGAAGAATTTAAAAATTGTATCTACTTGGAGGCAAATCAATATATTTGTTCACCCGCTGTTGTGAAGAACATCGAAACAAATTCAAATTGTGTAATAGATGAAATTTATGAAAGACCAGACACTACTCAGTGCAAGATCAAAAAACATAGAGCTGCCCAAATAACATGGAAACAGCTTCACATGCCCAATACTTGGCTCTTTTTTACCAGTAAACCAGTCAACGTGGCTGTCATATGTCAAGGGATACGAGAAGACGTAAAACTCAATTCGACTGGAATTATTCAGATATCACAGGACTGCATTATAAAAACGAAAGAAAATATTTTATCCCCAAAAAGATTGGAAACTGTTCCTGTCCTAGGTAGTTACTCAAAGGCTCTAGCGCCTACTATCAACACTACAATAGAATTGCCATCACACGACACTATCGCCGAAGAAGCTGTGTTTAAACTTACTGATAACTTAAAAGATATACAATCGGAAGAAGAGACACTTCAAACAAAAATTAAAGAAACAACCTGGAAAAAACTACATCAGCATACATATTTGTCTAATGGGGTAACTGCAGTGATCATAGGAATCGTAGCCTTGGGTATATGGTTTGGAAAGCGAATATACAACAAGAGGATCCAAAGAATACAACATCTGTCAAATCAGCCTGAAGTAATCGAGCTCCAGCCCCTGAGATGAATTGGAGAGACGCCAGAATGTTCAATCAGAACATAATAAAATAACATCCTGTACATCAAAGTTTAATTTATTTCACCATAAATTAAACAGTTAAAATTAGAACGTTTCTGGTCGGCGAACCTGAAAATTGCAACTCAGCGAAAACATCGAGTTCGTTGTTTAATTAATTAGCAAAGTTGTTATCTTATATTTAATATTGTTGAAATTTTGTTTAATAATAATAGTTTATAAAAATGTTAATTTTGTTAAAAATAAATGCTTTTTAACCCCACGTTTCGTCTATCTAACATCCTTAAAATTAATATTATAATTATTAAAAAATAGCCCTTATTTTTTAATACAAATTATTCAGGCTCTCTCAGCCTTTTCCATTTCCCCTACACAATTGTTATAACTAAATGTTTACCGTTCTTTTTAAAAATATTCAACTTATTTTAATAAAGAAAGGAGAAATATATTAATGTTTTTTCAATCATTACTACACTCTTTAAAATACATATTTATTTTCAATCACGGCGACGCTTCTATATGTAACCTTCAATAAAACGTCGCTTTATACCTCCGACTTTAATTCTCGTTTCTCGAGCTTTCCAAGATAACAAAAGAGAATACGTCGTCTCAGGAGTCTGTCAATATTTACTCACATTATATATTCGTTTGTTTATGTAACTACTGTTAACTTGCCTCTTATTATTTTCTATTTCTTTATTTTATAGTTAGCATATTTCTTACGAACAGCTTGTTAAAACTATCTGGAATTTAAATAAGAGAGAAAGTGGAAAGAGGAAAAATACAAATAATGATATGGGTGTTTACCAAAAAAGTGACTTATCTCATGTCATGTTAATAAATTAGAAAATAGAAAACATTAAATTTAAAAAAAAATCATTTTAAACAGATAATCATCTAAAAGTCTACTGAAAAAAAAATTATTTTTTTAAAATGTAAGTTCTATTAAAAATTAAAAATTAAAATTCACTCAAAATGTCAGTCCCGTATCTGTTCCTATCCCGACGTTTGCATACATACTTTAATTGATGGAGAGCTGACTACGTAGGGGTTGGGGTTACTCGGTGCAATGCAAATTTTAGCATTAACAGGTTCGATTGTTACAGATATGTTATGAGGCACCCTGGAAGAATAACGCGAAAGTAAAGGGTTATGTATATGTAATTTTTTGCGAGATCTTATTCATAAGGTGCAGCGCTAAAAACTTGCAGAGTAATCGGAGGTGGTACAAGTAAGTAAAACAAAAAAATTTTGAATTTGGCGGCACATAGGCCATATCCCGGCTGATGCGGGAGCGTTCTCATTGGGTGGGCACATTGACTGGGACAAATCCTCGAAAAATGGATTCGAATCACGAATCCGAATCACGAGATGTGATTCGAATCACGGATCCAATGTTCGAATCCTTTTTTTCGGATCACGGATCCGAATCACTGTCAGTAATATACTGTGGTATTAATTATACTCGTTATAATGCTGCCAATTGTCTTATATTTGTTAAGGAACTTTGTTATACAATTCTGTAAAATGAGTTTTGACCCGTAAATAAATAAATAAATAAATAAAAACATTTAAAACTTGAAGCTGAAAAACGAAGCTGGCTGTCACATTTAGCATATAGGCGATTACCTAAGTGACGGGCTCTACTGACTACATACTCGTATAAGTATAAAAATTGTTTAAACTTTACTTAAGTTTCCTTGTAAATATAAAAAAACTCTAGTTGATTGCTGTTATTTATCGATTTTTCATAAGAATCACTAATTTTTAATTATATTTTATATTAATAACTAAAACTCATTTTAAATAATAAAAAAAAATAGTCAACTTTACATTAAGTAATGAATTGTAATTGATAGAAAACATAGAATGGATATAATTATATATTATATTCGTTCAATAGACTAATATCGCCCACATATTTGTTTTGTATATTGAGCAAAAATAAATAATATACCTACATGTGGATGTGGATGCAGAATTTTTTTTCACTTATCTGTATTGAGGATCTATATCAGATTATTAATTCTGTAATCGTGCACAAAGCCAAACACATCGGTTTTCTATTCAGTTTTAGTTTTTAGTTTACAATCCGCGACAAGTCAAAGCTTGAGTCGGCCGTTCGCGCCGGCGTAGTTTGGTCTCTAAAAGGATCCGAGACTGATATTGATGATTCGAATACAAATCCTTTAGGATTTTCTCTGCGAATCCGGATCACGGATCCTTTTTTTCTAAAGTATTCGAATCCTGCTCTCGGATCCTCAAAAAGGATTCGAATCCTGGATTCGAATCCTATGTGATTCGAATCCTCCCCAGCTCTGGCACATTGTAATAGGATTGACACGTTGCAGCGCCAATTTGTAATAGATGACGTTACCTTGTGATAAAATGTTAATTTCAAAACACTTATAAGAGATTGTGACTAACTCAGAGAAATTTAACACCAAACATTACTTACCTTTAAAAATTAAAAAAAAAAGAAATGATTGACCATAGTTTTCTCAGTCGTGAATTCGGCTTTTATAATAGACACCTTTGGGATAATAATTTTCTAGGAGAGTTGGGCACCAATAATTCCCTTTTTTTTATTTTTGAAAGCTAGTGAGAATTATAAACTCTAGCTTTATCAAAAAGAAATTAATAAAAACTTATACAAAATTTAATTTGAGTAAAATAGAACTATTGTAACCTTTAAAAAAATAAGATTCAACATATATACTTATAAAAATGAATTAGTTTATTCAAATAAAAAAGAAACTGTTCAGGAACAAGTCAATATTAAAGTTAATCAGGTAAATTAACTTTTATCTCGCCATTAATAAAACTAACCACTATTAGTTGCCACATTTGATTTTGGCTGGCAACTTCCTTAGGATGCAGTCGAAAATTCTACAACTCGGGAACGAACACCAAATCTCGCATTTCCCATGATTCTGCTACTCGAGCATGAACAGCGTACCTCGTTCTGTCGTTCTCGTTCTTACGTGTACTTTTAGCTTTTAGCTTGTGACTTTTAATTGTTAGCTTTCAGCGGTTAGCTTTCAACTGTTAGTTTTCATCAGTTAGTTTCCAACGGTTAGTTTCCAGCTGCTCTTATTCGTTTTCTAAACAAAAATAAATTCTGTTTTTCACGTGGCTCTTGTATGAGATATAAAGTAAATTTGAAACATCTACTTTTTAAAATTAAATCAAGATACAATACAAACTAATTACTATAAACATTGTGCAATTCCAGAAACCAGAATGAATTTAGAAAAATTTAACTTTACTTTCAAAAAAACTAATAATTAACAATAGGTTAAAATATTATTTATACCGAGATATTTTTACAATGACATACTTTTTTATGCTTACCACTTTTACAGCCAAAGACTACCAGATACGAAGAGATAAATGAAATTTAAAAATCTAATGGCGAAATCGTTTGATTTACTGTACTCCCACTTCACGAAATTTCCCTTTCTTTGGAATATTGCGTATATAAGATAAGGTGAGATAGAGAGAAAGAAAGGAACAGATGTTGAAAAGGAAATGGACCGTATAGACGGTATTTTTCAAAATTTTCCACCTAGACTTCTGGCAATTTTTTCTCCACTTACTTGTACCACCTCCGATTACTCTGTAAATTTTCAGCGCTGCACCTTATAAATTAGTTTACGCAAAAAAAATACATATTTTACCCTATACCCTCGCGTTATTCTTCCAGGGTGCCTTCTGTCGGCCCGCCTCAGGCTATGTGGGTAACAACCAAACGTGTAAATGCTAAAATTTGCACTGCACCGAGTGACCCCTATCCCTACGTAGTCTTAGACTATAAAGTATATATCTAGAATGCGACAGCTTTCTCTACGTAATACTTAGACTAGGTAATAAAGAGAGGGCGCGTAACAAGTATATCGAGCACACGTAGTATTCTGTGCCGATTATCTATTGGCCGCCATTATTTTGATGCTAATCATTTTGGTGAAACCAAAGATTTTGATCGGGTTTATTTCTGATTTTTGAATTAAACGACGTCTAATAATTGGTTTATTAGAATGGTTTATTGTGTGATATATCAGGCTAGAAATAAGCAAATATTACGTTTTATAGGTAAATGATAAACATCAATCGTTTTCACTTCATATATTTTCTTAGATTTTTCATTTTATTTGGTGTTATACAACTTGGTATTTACATATTGTACATGTCTCCCTCCAGAGTAATAAATTTTACCCACCAAGCTTGTTTATTTAATGCTTTTCATTGATATTTAAGCAATTAATGATATTAAAATGGTCAAACATGTAATTTTTTTCAGTGGCGTATCGTACAATTCTAAATATTAACTTTTATTAAATTCTAATTTACTTTTGCTTCTTATTGAATTGCAGCAATGTTTATTTGTTGTTTTATTTTAGATTTCCTGTGGATCCAGCAAAAAAATCTTTGGATTCAGGCAATGAAAATTGCAAGTTGGATACCTACGCCAAATGATAGTATTCAAAACATCTTGAAAGACATTTTTTATGGGACGGACTGTAAAAGGCGTTTATTAAATGGAGCAGTTTTCACTTTATTTCTTGAATTCTCTAAATACATGCAGCCGAAGAAGGTGCGTATACTAATAAATATAATTAAACATATATATTTTTTTAATTACTTATTATTATTATGTTATGAACTTTTAAGAATTTAGCAACCCTTTTGTGTATAATTCAAAACATTAACGTAATAATTGATTGTTTGTAGTACTTAAAAAGAAGAGCATTGCATTTGGAAGCTGAGCCAGGCCCTTCAAATAGAACTTTAAATAAGGAATCTATCCTAGAAAGCCCTAGCATAAAACGGCTTAGAAGAAAACTTTTACAACAGGTAGAAAAGAATAAAAAAAAAACAAGACAAATCAAAGTTCTTAAACAAAAACTTAAAAAATATAATAAAAAAGAGCTGTTCGTCGTCGTCGTCGTCGTCGTCGTCGTCGTCGTCGTCGTCTTCGTCGTCGTCGTCGTCGTCGTCGTCGTCTTCGTCGTCGTCGTTGATTGTTGTCGTTGTCGTTGTCGTTGTCGTTGTCGTTGTCGTTGTCGTTGTCGTTGTCGTTGTCGTTGTCGTTGTCGTTGTCGTTGTCGTTGTCGTTGTCGTTGTCGTTGTCGTTGTCGTTGTCGTTGTCGTTGTCGTTGTCGTTGTCGTTGTCGTTGTCGTTGTCGTTGTCGTTGTCGTTGTCGTTGTCGTTGTCGTTGTCGTTGTCGTTGTCGTTGTCGTTGTCGTTGTCGTTGTCGTTGTCGTTGTCGTTGTCGTTGTCGTTGTCGTTGTCGTTGTCGTTGTCGTTGTCGTTGTCGTTGTCGTTGTCGTTGTCGTTGTCGTTGTCGTTGTCGTTGTCGTTGTCGTTGTCGTTGTCGTTGTCGTTGTCGTTGTCGTTGTCGTTGTCGTTGTCGTTGTCGTTGTCGTTGTCGTTGTCGTTGTCGTTGTCGTTGTCGTTGTCGTTGTCGTTGTCGTTGTCGTTGTCGTTGTCGTTGTCGTTGTCGTTGTCGTTGTCGTTGTCGTTGTCGTTGTCGTTGTCGTTGTCGTTGTCGTTGTCGTTGTCGTTGTCGTTGTCGTTGTCGTTGTCGTTGTCGTTGTCGTTGTCGTTGTCGTTGTCGTTGTCGTTGTCGTTGTCGTTGTCGTTGTCGTTGTCGTTGTCGTTGTCGTTGTCGTTGTCGTTGTCGTTGTCGTTGTCGTTGTCGTTGTCGTTGTCGTTGTCGTTGTCGTTGTCGTTGTCGTTGTCGTTGTCGTTGTCGTTGTCGTTGTCGTTGTCGTTGTCGTTGTCGTTGTCGTTGTCGTTGTCGTTGTCGTTGTCGTTGTCGTTGTCGTTGTCGTTGTCGTTGTCGTTGTCGTTGTCGTTGTCGTTGTCGTTGTCGTTGTCGTTGTCGTTGTCGTTGTCGTTGTCGTTGTCGTTGTCAGCAACATGTTCTTTAAACCAGAAAAACAATTTAATTCGATGGCCTGATGCACAATTATATTTTTTAAATATTTATATATCAAGTATTTTGTAATTTTTTATCATAAATCTTTATGAAATGTTTACACAATTTGCATAAATTTATAATATCCTGTGATGGATATGTTAATCCTCCTCGAGGTTTTTTTTAAGAATTTAAAAAAATTGCTTTTTGGCCTATTACGGCACTTAAACAATATATTTTAATGATTTTTGCAAGTGGCAAGAAACGAACCCTGCAATATAAACGATAATCTGAAGTGAAAATTCACTTATTACAAGGGGATTCATTATGTATTCATGATCATCCCATAAAGATTGTAGAGAATATTTTTCTTGAGGCTCATTAATCATGAGTCTTGGGTTACTCATATTTATATTTAATTCTGGTTGACTTGTATTTTTGTTAGATCCTGCTAATATGGGTATATCCTCTAATGGAATACAGTTACCCATGTCCCCTTCTCGAATTTCTGCTCTAACTATTAATCTTTTATAGGCTGCAGTAAACTGCAAGAGGAGTTGGTATTCCAACCACCTCTTGCGCGATTAGAGGAGAAAAATAATTCGAGATGGTCTTGACTGATTTTGTAAATAAGATAGATTAATTTATTTTCTTTACAAATCATTTCATTATCATCAAGGCACTTTTTAAAGAAAATATAAAACCTATAAATCCCGTTTTGCGACTAGAATTTATAAGTAATTCATCATTAAATTTTAAATTAAAAATATACTCGATAGCTTCCTCTATAAATTTATTTGTAATCTTAATATTTCTTTCACAAAGTGCCTTTTTGAAACCTGATTGATTTAGCGACCTACTATTTAAAATATCATATAAATTATTTACAGTTTTTATAAATTTAATGGTCTTAGAGCAACCCTGAAATTCTTCCAATTTTAATTCATCTTAACAATAACTCATGGAATCAGCAACAGGTTGGCTCAATAATTGAACTGCTTAACGGACTTTCATCTTCTGTTTGAAAAAAAAATGTAAATGGGCCTTTCTTAGCTTATTTTCTATGTAAAGACCCTTTGCATTTTGTAAAGTGTCTAATTTTTATATAAATTCCCACCTTATAAAATTGTCTTCGCCATCTTTAAAAATTTTTTTCCCCAAAAGTATTTCTGATTAACTTTAACATGTGACAGGGATCAAAAATGATATTTTTTTATTTAATGTAAAATATGGTTTCATGTTAAAAAAATCCATTTTACAGCTCAGCAAATGTAGCATTGTTACATTTGATGAAGCCCCATCAGAAGTTAAAGATAGTACATGTGCACCTGTGTCATTAATTAATTTAATGCACTGTGAAACTATAAAATAGAATAGAATAATGTTTATTTATCAAAAGATAATAAGTACAGAAAGTAACGTAGGTACATTATGAGGTTAGAAAGTAGATTAACAATTTAAAAACCAAATATGAATAAAAAAATTAAAAAAAAAAATTCGTTAGGAAAAATCAGTGGGTTTTTGAATATTAAATTAAATATTATTGTTTTGAAACAAACAAGAAATAACATAAAAAACGAATTGTGTTTATATAAACTTTACATAATTCTTCATCTTTTTTTTGAACACGTTTACACTTGAACTTGCTTTAACGTCATCAGGCAGAATATTAAACTGAACTATACCCTTATGAAACAAACTTTTCATGGAGCTGGTTTTGTTACTTGAATTCACATAAAAATTTATAGAATTTGCCGTTCTAGTGTTACGCCCGTGAATATTTGCAACTGGTACAAGCTGACAGTTTAAGTATTCAGGTAACATGTTGTTAACAATTTTATATATATAAATATAATCGTCTGAATATAAAGTAGATGTTCAATTTTCATCCAATTTAAAGCTTCCAACATTAACTGTGAACTAGTAAAACGATTACATCAAAATTTTGCCCGCATTGCCTTATTCTGAAGGATTTGTAACCTATCAAAATTAGAACACCCTATATAAATAATAGTACTACAGTAATAGAAATAAGGTAATATCAGTGTATTATAGATGGTTTGTCTAGTCGATATAGATAAAAACAGTGATACCCTTCTCATAAAACCAATTTTCTTACCAATTTTTTTAGACATATAACCAATGTGCTTATTAAATTTCAATTATCTGTCTAGTATTAACCCTAAGTATTTTATTTCTTCAACATTCTCAATGACTTCGTCATTTATGACTACATTTAAATTTAAACCTAAATACTTATTATACAGAAAATTATTCCCAATAAACATAGACTTCGACTTTATTTCATTTACTTTTAATTTATTAATTTTAAATTTCTCTGTTAATAATTTTAATTCTGAGTTTAAAGTTTGAATTACTGTTCCAAAATCTTTCCCATAATAATAAATTAATGTATCGTCAGCGAATAGATGAATTTTACATTTGTTTAGTACAGATCCCAAATCATTTATATATATTATAAAGAGTAAAGGACCCAAGACACTGCCCTGGGGAACGCCTATTTCGTTTAATAATAAATCTGATGTGTTATCATTAATCTTTGTTTTTTGAAATCTATTTGATAGATAATTTTCTAACCAATCATATACAGAACCATTAAAGCCATACCTTTTTAATTTTAATAAAAGAATTTTGCGATCTATAGTTTCAAAAGCTCTTCGAAGGTCTATAAAAACTGCGCAAATGCCAATTCCTGGTTTATCTAATATTTTTTTCATGTCAGACACAACTAACTGCAGAGCCGTTTCACAAGAATGCGAGTTTCTGAAACCTGATTGATAACTGCCTAATAGACTGGGCCAAAAAAATAAAACAAATTTTTTTTCTTAGCGGAACTATGAAAATATTGTTCATGACGACAAAAAAAAATGTTCTTGAAAGTTTGAGCCCTTAATAATAATATTAAGAGGCGCATCATTGCAGTTATTGATTTTTCAACAGTTGTCGCGTTTTTGCATAAATTTCGGACTTGGTCAATTTTAAAAAATTTCATCTCTTATCCTTGTAGGAAATTAAATTCCCCACAAAAAAGCTCTTTTAGTAAATTTTCGTAAGACGAGTCTATTCTTTGTAATCTTAATATTTAAGTTCATTTTGGAAATCCCAAATGCAAAGTGAAAAATTGAAAATATATACCAATGTTTAAGGCTCGATTACGAAGAATAGACTCGTCTTACGAAAATTTACTAAGAGAGCTTTTTTGTGGGGAATTTAATTTCCTACAAGGATAAGAGATGAAATTTTTTAAAATTGACCAAATCCGAAATTTATGCAAAAACGCGACAACTGTTGAAAAATCAATAACTGCAATGATGCACCTCTTAATATTATTATTAAGGGCTCAAACTTTCAGGAAATTTTTTTTTGTCGTCATGAACAATATTTTCATAGTTCCGCTAAGAAAAAAAATTGTTTTATTTTTTTGACCCAGTCTACTGCATAATGTATCATTATCATTTAAAAACTTCATAATTTGTTTATACACAATCAGTTCAAGTACCTTTTCACAAAATGGCAACATATTTATAGGTCTCAGTTGATCAACTTTATTTGTATTTATCACCTTAGGAATAGGAACTATGGTAGATGTTTTAAAACATTGAGGAACAGTTCCTTTTTCCAAACTTAAATTAATCAAATTTAATAAAGGATAACCCAGAACGTGATAAAGATGCCTAATTAAATCAATACCAATTTCATCTGTACTATTTTTGTTTTTCTTTTGGGAATTAATTATTTCATAAAGTTGTTGAATATTAATCATCTGAAAGTTTGTCATTATTACAGCATTTATTGGAATTGAATCAAGCAGGACATCATCACATATTCCAGTTATTCTTATATTTACCACTAGGTCATTTATACTTGTTACATAATACTGATTTAAAATATTTGGCAGATTATTACTATAAATTATTCCATTACAATGTAAGGTTTCTGATATTATTTCTCTATTTTTCGTTCCTACTATTTTTTTAAGACTTTTCCACATTAATTTCGGATTTCCTCTATTGTCATCAATTGATTTCTCATAGTATTTTTTTTAAGCTTCCCTTAAAATTCTAACCGATGAATTTCTGGTTTCCTTATAGTTATTCCAATCCTCTACCTGATTCGTGAAAACAAATTTTTTGTAAGCTCTATTCTTAACCGAAATAGCATTTCTACAATTATTATCAAACCATTGATTAACACAATTAGTTTTCTTTACAATACTTGGTTTAGACACGACATTCATTACAGATAATATGTTATTCATAAATATATTACTAACAATATTTACGTTAGTAAATGAATATCCCCAGTCTTTTTCAATCAACATATTGACCATTTTATCGTAATCTAATTTACCTCTAGTTTTTTTAAAGTCAGTATGCTTTTTTTCTTCCGTTTCCCTTCTTTTAATGTATACGATAGAATGATCAGAAATGATGCAATCCATACCAACATCAGCGGTTATGGTGTAATCATTAGTGAAGACAAGATCGATGATCGATTTAGAATCTTTAAATATTCTAGTATATTCAATTACTAATTGTCTCATGCCGTTATTTTCAATACATTCTTGTAACCTTTTTTCCCTTGGCAATTTTTATCATAGTGAATATTAAAATCTCCTGTAATGATTACGCTACAACTACTATTTTATTCATAATAATTATCCATCCAGTTCAAAAATGTGCGTTGTTAGGAAAACCCCGCTTAAGCTCCACAAAGTTATGACGTACTGCGCGAACTGTGGCATAGCTATGACGAAATATGCTATTCACAAAAAAATCGAGCTCTACTGCGAAACAATCAGCTGTCCGAGATTAAATTGAAATATAGAACATAATGTACAACAGAACCTTAAGCTATTCATTCAAAATGAACCTCTAAAATCTTGTAGAAGTGCCAAAAACTTAGGCATTATTTATGACTGCAAATTAAGGTTTCAGGACTATGTTTCGCTCCTAGTCAAAAAATCGTATCTGGTTATTCGTCAATTATACAGGAATCGAGGTATTTTGAGTTTCAAATTACGTAAGTTGCTTTGTGAAAGTCTTGTATTGTCCATCCTAAATTATGGACTTTTAATTTACTATCCTTGTTTGGATCAAATAACCAAATACAGACTTCAAAAGATTCAAAATTGTTGTTGTCGTTTTGTATTTGGTATCAGAAAGTATGATAGAATATCAAATAAAATTAAAGAACTTAGCTGGCTCAATATAGGAAATTTATTTAAATATCAGATGGCGGCCACGGTATTTCAAATTCTTTTAACCTCAACTCCCATATACTTAAAAAATAAATTGATATATCGGAAAGATCTGCACAGTTTACATTTAAGATATCCACACAACTTAACGATTCCGAATTACCGATTATCATTCTTCAAAAGATCTTTCACATATAACGCCATTTCAATATATAACAGTCTACCTAGGGAAATTAGGACATGTTCTTTGACATTTTTGAAACAAAATTATAAAACGTTGCTATTAGTTGATCAATGAATACAGTGCTAACGTTAATATATTATTAATTTCAAACATTTTTCCTTATTTAATTGTATTTTAAGTTCCATTGATTTCAGTTTAGATTAAATACAGGGTTAACATTTTTAATCATAAATTAATTGTATATTAAATTTCTTATTTTTTTTATATTGTATATGATGGATACCTTTTGATTATTTTAATTTTATATTTATGTTGAGGTTAAGTTGAGTAGCGCAAGCTAGACTTCGCCTCATGATGTTTATGTGCATTGTATATTACAAGCAAATAAAGGCAATTTATTATTATTATTATTATTATATATTTTATTCTTTATACCCCACAAAAGACATAAGCGTAGACGATTTCTAATGAGTATCCAAATAATTAAAACGGTATTTTCAAAATATGAAGACAATGAACTTTAGCCAATTTACAACCGTAACAATAGGGGTTATGATGGAGAAGTAATGTTATTTTTAACAGACACGTTATTTGTGAACAGGTTGTTATTACTGTGTGTTTATAAAATAACAGACCTGTTAAAAATAACACAGGTTGTCAATCATAACCCCCATTATATTCGAATTTTTAACAGATATAAAAAAAAGTCTTTAGGTATCGATATCTCAAATTATAGAGGACAGTCCTATGACAACGCTGCAAATGTCAGCAGTTTATAATGGGTTGAACGCCAAAATAAAATAATAATGCCCATAGGCCTATTATATTCCATGGCTCTGCACATTCACTAAATTAAGTTGGATTTTCGGTGGCAGAAAGTTGCTTATTTCGATCTTTTATAGAGACTGTTTAATTCTTTTGGAACATCAACATCTCGAAAAGATGTTTGTAATCTGCCAGCTTTAAAAAAATTGTCTTCTTCTGAATATTCAACAAGGGATGATGTACAAAACTCTACGAGTATTTTCTGCTGAAATACCTACAAAGCCAATATGTTTCTTTGAAGACGTTGCGTCGCAAAAACCTATTAGTCGAAATGAGGCTACAGGTATTCGAAAAAAGATTTGTAATAACATTTATGACTTTGTTTTGAGGATTTCTACTTGACATAATTAATATTGTAAATCATTACAAAGTGTTTATTTTACAAGCAATTTAACTCAATTCGATTCCCTAATTGGCGTTATATATTCGATCTCTATACGTGAACAAATTGATGATTATGAAAACGAGGCAAAATGTATATATTTTTTATATGAATTTTCGTACGAAAATCACACGAAAATGGGAAAGATTCCGAGTCTGAGACTGATGAAATTCGTCATTCTCGAAGTAATTTTTAATGGAAGAGACACATTTAGAATTTTAACATTTAATGTTATCATTGGTACGTTACTTGATCGACTTGAAAAAAGAATATCTTATTATGAAAAGCTAAGTAAAACTTTTGGATTTTTGGTTGGAATTTTTAAAAACTATTAAAGACCATTTTGATAATCACGAGATCAGATATAAATGAAAATTTGTAAGATGAACTATCACATTTTGTACAGCATTGTTCCTTAACTGAAAACAAAGTCGGAAATAATATGAAAGAATTTTTATTATATCTTAGACATAATTTGTTGAGTTGTCTTATTTCTTTATTCCTAACTTCTTTGATTTTTGAAATGTTTTTAGTTTTATAAAGATTTTCTATGACAATACATTTATACATCTAAGTTTTACGTTTTAGAAAATACAATACAATAAATTTATAATTTTTTCAGTCTAGGGGCGAAAAAGTTGTAAATCCGGTTCTAAGGGGACCACAAATCGTAAAAATCCGTCGAAAACTCGAGGTTGAAAAATATCATGATTCGTATACTTTCCTTCACACAGACAGGAAAGTAAAAAAGGAGTACTATTAATAGGTACTTTACTTAAAAATATTTGTCGACTTACATTCAACAAGTTGCATTCGTAGCTGCGTTCAGTATTGCATCTTATATAGGGTAAATCAGGTTGATATGGTGAATCGGGTGAAATGGTGAATCTGTAAATCTGAATGCCGACTGTTTATGTGAGCATGTGTTGAAAACTCGTCCTGTTCTAAAAATCGTAAGTGATTTGCAAAAAACTGTTTCCGATGCTCAATAATTTTTATATGATGCATGCTTTTGTAGGTGTTGCTTCACGTAGGGTGGTCCGCGAGGTATTTTTTGATGTTTTCTACATTCTTAGACTGTTTATACACTTGCCGTGCTATTCACCGTTTTACCATAGAAATAGTATAGAAAGCCGATTCCATATATCAAAAATGAAACCATAAGGAGAAAATAGTGTGTCGGAGCTCATGCGTATAACGGTGCTGGCGCGAACAGGACCGGTGCAAGTTTTTTATTGATCGAACAAATAGTTCACACATTTCAATCATACATTTTTAGAGATGATTCTATACAAAAAACGATTAAAAAAATTTCAAGTTAAGGTAAATATGGTTCTGACAGTCCTTATTAAGAAAGATATGGCATAAAATATGAATTAGTTAATTTTCGGCAATCATTAGTACAGTAGTCATGAGATTTTGCTTGTGATTTTAAAAATACTTTCCAGAAAAACCACGTGCTCCGGTTTTGACTACGTTTATTATTAAACAGCGAAATTATATACAAAAACTTTAATCCACAATCTAAATTAGGTACTATCACAAGAAAATCACTGTTACAATAATTAATTACTTAACCAAAAACTAAAATACTTTTTAGGTACCTACGTAACCAGAAAGGAGCTGGACCATTTATCCTAATATTGATTTTCTCTCTCCCTACGGTAAAACTTAAAACAATAACAAATTGCCTATCTACTAGGGTCGGTAACTAAACGAATATACATAATGGGCGGATTTTGTTTATACTTAACATTACACTCGCGCATTTAAATATAACTATGCATATAAATATTTACAAACAAAGATACTTTTCCAAACAGGCAATCATTAGTACTGTAGTCACGAGGTTTTGCTTGTGATTTGACATCTTATTTGATAATATCATTTGCAACAACTAAATTTAATCTGGGGAGTGCAAAATAGGGCCCAGGAATATTATGTTCGATATTTTTTTACATTTTGTCAGCCGAGACTATGAGTCGTTAGACAGAAAACCTTTCATGTTACCATTTTCAATATAAATTAAAAAATTAAAAAATACTACTACATTTACTTGGTACATATTTTATTTTAATTTTGAACCTCGATCAATTCAATACAAAGATTTAAAGTTTTTAGTCGATGATAACATTCCACACCAGCACATTGCAAACCTATTTTATAAATAATAGGAATAAACTTGTAAATCATTAATTTGGTAGTTATCTCACTCATATGATTTTTTTGTTTATATGACTATTTCGATTTCTAAATATATTTTGGCCATACAATACGAAGCGTTTTGTATCTACCACTTTTTTAATGAACGATGAATGTTGACAGGCGTGTACCTTTTTCGGAACAAGAGGCGTTTTAACGAAGGAAATGATTTTCGAACAATCTAGTTAGTTTTCGGAAAAATAGAAAACGTTTGAAGAAAGTTGTCAATAACAGTTTGTCGTTCATGTGTTTCATTTTGATTAGCTTTCGTACTAAATTGCGTAGAATATTTTTCCGATTCAAAATCGAGATTCTCGATATTTCCACAGTTTATTTATAATACCTTCTAAACTGGATTTATCTAGCATTTTATATACTTTATAATATATGTTCATGCCCTACTTTTCACTTTATTAACAATTTTTTTTTAACATACTTCAAAATGGTAGGATATTCTTAATTCGTTGAAATATTTTTTTAAGTACGTTGAGCGATAATTCTTTACCACGTTGCCCGATTTCTAGGATTCTTTTTGTTAGAAAAGGAAACAGTTTTATATACATTAAGTCAAGATCTGAAGATGGGATCCATAAGAAAATCATTAACATCTTTATTTTTAAAGTAGGTTTTTTTTTTAAATTTCTTTAAACCTTACTGGTTCGAACGCGGTAAGGAATGAAGAAATGTAAATAATTGTTGTGCCAGCCAAAAAGCGAAGAGGAAGTACCGATTAAAATATCGAGTGACAGAAGAGTTCCTAAGATTGTTGAGATCGGGTTTATGTTTTAAAATGCCTTAAAACCGATATCGATAATGTCTCCCCGTCGCTGGGCAGCCTGTATATAAATATACAGCTCTCTATTTACATAATTATAATTCTTAGGTAGGTTTAGATTTGCAGACATAAATCTTGTAATAAATATAACAGCTGCCTAATACATTGATTACATTTTCATTAGCCAATGTAAAAATGTCTTTTAGTGTACCTAGGATTTTACTAAACACTACACAAAACTAAAAATAAAATGCCACTTTCATCAAGTAATTAATGCCGCGTTTGAGAATCCACATCGGATGCATTTTTTACATCTCTAGCGTTTTTTATCCACATCGGACACATCTGTCCCATTACATTTACGTATACTGAATCACGTGATCAAAGATTTACTACTACTACATCTCAGATGCATCCGATGTGGATTCTCAAACGCGGCATAAATAATAAACTACAAACGGTCCTGTAAGGGCAGCATCATATAGCCTTGAAACACCGGATTTTAGTGCTATTGCCAGGTCAATATTGAATTTGTAGGTGAATCGCTTATTGAACATTAAAAATGCGGTATTAATGACATTAATACGGTATTTGTATATATTTTTGGGAATGTAATTACACATAAATATTATTAGTTGATTATTTAAATGTTTATAAGTTATTTTGTGGCGATATTTCGTAGATATAAACTGTTTAAATCATATAATTTAAAAATTAATTAATTTAAAATTCTTTTCTGTTAGGTATGTTTAATATATTTGGCAACACTACAGGGACAAGTCATGCATATTGCGCAAGCTTCTAGACACACTATTTTGCGATGTCAGGCGCAGAGACGCGTTTTTATGCACAGTAGGTTTCAATTTCTGCTTAAATGTTATGTTTATATTGGTCTTCTATATTATTTCTATGCGTTTTACCCATGGCAAATGGAAGATGTGGTGAGCTCGAACACGGATGATACGGTGAAGCAATTTTCGGAAATAGGTAGGGGAAACTGAGGAGACAATGGACACTTTTGACGTTAAAATTTTTTAGAGCTTATTTTGGATGTTCAAACAACGAGTTACAGTTAATGCAGATCCGTAGGCATTAGGGAACATTTCCAATGTAAATTGTAAGTTTACTAGATTGAATTTTTTTTTGGTATTGATTTTTATACAATGGTGCATTTTGTTTAATGTGTACCCGATATTAGGAGAGAATGGACATGCCAAGGGAGACAATGGACATCATATATTTAAAAATAAAATTTCATTTAGCAATGTTATAAATCAGATTTATTAAAGAAATAACTTATTCTATTTTGCCTTTGGTATAAAACAATAACTAAAATAATGAACGTCATTCACAACCAACTGTTTCCTTATGTAACAAAAAAATTCTTTTACCCAAAATACTTAAATTAATTGTAGATTTATACAAACCTACTGTAAACTGTATTCTGATAAATCTATATTAAAGTAGATCATTCCATCAAATCTGGGCCTTAGATCTTTGATATGTTTTGGCAAAATAAGTACCACATCTTTGAAAAAGACATTTGCTGGAGGTTCATCAGTGAATTTAAAACGGTTGGATGGAGATTTTCTCTTTAAAAATTTAACTTCGTAACCATCAAGAAAAATGTCATCCACCATCGCCACGTATTTTCTAGCAGAAGACTTACCATAAACATTGACAATTATATAATCGCCTTTCGATGCTTCTTTAACTAGTTTCTCTTGTTCCTTACCAAAAATTAAACTGCCGTCAGATGAATTATCCTCATAATCAACTGCAACTGTTTCTTCATCGGATGATTCGTCTTGAAACACCATCTTTTTGATTTCGCGTTTTTTCCTTGCAATTATTTTCTGTTTTTTTCTAGAAGCGTTTTTTCGGGAGTATCAGTCGCTATCATTCATCGACCTCTTTTTCTTCCTTTGTTGCTACTTTTTCTTGGTGGACACAAGGGATAGGGTCTTACCATGTCTGGAGTGACTATGTTTTTTTTGTTTGTCATTACGTGGGGTGGACCTTTCGTCTCCTCAGTCTCCCCTATTGCGAATGAACTGATTTTTAGTGTTTCCTTTCTTTGTGTGAGTTGTTTTGTTTTCTTCTGACGTCTCGTTTTAACGGCTATGACTTGGTGGATAGAGCGGTGTACCATCACGTTTCCATTTTTTGTTTGGTTTCTTTGGGTTTAGTTCAGTTCAACGCTGAAAAGAAGACTAACAACCGGGTGCTTCATGAAAAAAGGTTTGGGCGGGCCGCCTGTCCTAACACAAGAATGTGAGAAGAAGATGATGAAACATATTATACCATTATAAAAGTTCGAATTTGCACCTACAAGAACCAAAGTACGTATCATGGCATACAAACTTGCTGATAAATATAACCAGCATCACAAATTTAACAGAGAAAATGAAATTGCCGGTATGTATTGGCTACATTTATTTTTAAAAGAAATCCTGAACTCTTAATCCGCAAATCAGAGGGAGTTTCACAGGCACGTTCAAGGGATTTAGACAAGAAAAACGTTTCAGAGTACTTCTCATTGCTACAGAACATTTTAATAGAGCACGACCTCCTTGATAAGCCGGGAAATATATTTAACGTTGATGAATCCGGCCTACAACTTAATAACAGGCCAGGTTATGTGTTGGCAACAAAGGGATCGAAGTGCGTTCCAGCAATAACATCCGGTGAAATGGGTGAAACCATATCCGTAATCGCTTGTTGCATTAGAGAGGTCATGTTTGTACCACCAGCATGTTTTTTAAGGGGAAAAATAAAAAGGCCGAGTACAAGGACGGTATGTTGCCATGTTTTATAATTTTCATGTCATAAATGTCGGCGTACGTAACAACTGATATTTTTCTTCTGAGACTAAGGAACCATTTTGCATCAAGGACACCTGCGGGGAGAGTCGTGCTCATTTTAGATATGCATAGCTCCCACTGCAGCAGTGTGGATACATTAGAATTTGCAGAAGAAAATAACATAATTTTGCTCTGCCTACCCAGCCACACCACTCACTATCTTCAGCCGCTAGATGAAGCATTTTTGAAGCTCTAAAATCCTATTATTACAATGCTTGCAATTTCTGAATTTAAAAAACCCAAATAGAAAAATCTCGAGACCAGTGCTCGGAAAACTGCTTGCCAAGGCTTGAGTAAAAGCAGCTACGACATAGAACATAATATCCGGGTTCAGAATCACAGGAATTATCCCGTTTAATTCTGCGAATATGCCTTTTTAATATCACCTTCAGATCAACAACAGGAAATCAAAGAGCGACGTGAAAGTATGCCTATTTACCTGAACCATCTTGTTCGCACTGGCAGGAAACTCCAAATTTCTTGGATGACACAAATGCAGAAGTAGATAGTAATCCCGGAATTGAACATAGGCAAGCTTCACCACAACTGGGCTGTTCGCAACACGCGGAAAATTCACAGGAAAACATACATCCTTCATCAGAAGCAACAAACCTAACTTCAACAGTTGCAACCAATCAATCTAAAATAACGCCTGAGAAAGTCTTGGATCAGATTTCGCGGAAACCTGTCCTAAGTAAAGTTGCATCTACAAGAAAGAATTTCAAAGCTTTAGCTGAGGTTTTGAATTCTCTAGCAAACATCGTTCACCTACGAAACAGAAAACGACAAAAAAAAACAACTGAGTTAGTAAAGTGTAACGCAAATGCCAAAAGAAAGGCCAAATGAAAAACTATAGTCAAAGGAAAAACCATAATCAAAGGAAATACCAAAAGTATGCAACGTAAGAAACGAAAAGCGTCTACTACTGACACCGAATCTGACTCATCGCTGGACTTCTGCTTGCAAGACAACGATGAGGACGTGGACGATCAAGAGTGTTGTTGTGGAGGGTGCGGAGAACCGTACAACTGTACTAAAAAGGACGTATATTGGATCAAATGCATTAGCTGCCAACTTTGTCTGCACGAAGACTGTTCAAAATACGAATCCATGCGTGACATCTGTGGTAAAAAGAACGAGAAGTGAGGTCGCCATTTCAACTGAAATTCATTCGCCAATTCACCTTTATACTTGGGTGAAATGATGAATTTTCCAAACTGTGTTGTTTTAAACAAGATATGATACTACTAAGTTGTAGCCTACACATTTTTTGAAAGAATAGTGTTTTTATTTTGTTTAAATAATCAATTTCTTACCTTTTACGCAGCTCAGTCTTTTTGTTTACATCACCCTGATTTACCATACACTAAGTATTTATTCTCAATTTTTTTATTACTCCTGGAGACGTCTCGGTAAGCGGCACTGCCTTGGCCGATAAGAAAGGTCTTCTCACTATAACTACGTCACAGGCATCATTTACTTCTTGCCCACTTCTCATTGGTTATCCATGCGCAGCAACCACTTTCATTGGTCAACTTTATCACGTTACCCTCAAGCACGCTCGCAGTTTCGTTTGCGTCAGAGCTTCAGTACCGCTCAAAGAAACCACAACACAGCGTTGTATGTTAAAAAGGCGACGCTTCATTCGCCATCATGTAATATAATTTTTTATACCATAAAAATAGCTTAAGTAACAAAATTGCTATTTAAAATAAGGTGTGTAATTAGAAGGTGATGTTTTATCCAAGTATTAATCCTCCCAGGTCTATGGATCGCACAGGTATTTTCAACATTATCATTTAACACATGTCTGTCCTAGTTTATTTATTGGAGCGACAACACCGATAGAAGCCTGTCTTTCGATCTCACCGCTACAATATTATAATGTAGAACAAATAATAGCTAAAAAATAGAATAAAACCTAAATTTCTAACAAATTGTCTTTTAGTGGAATAAATCTAATTGTCACCAAAACATATCTCTTTTTTGGCCTATAAAGTTTCATATTTGACAGAAAACCATTTATTATTGTAGCGCCATCAATAACTAAAAAATTTACTAACAATTAGTTTAATAAAATTTTCACTTTTTTTAAATTAAAAAAAATTAAAATATTAGCGCAGTGTTCTTACTAGGTAGAATGAATATGAAATAATTATTTTCGTTTAGTTAAACGCAATGGCATAATTTTTGGTCCTGTAGTTTGTTCGTAGAATACCTAATATCCATGTGGGTGTATAAAATGAGGCTTTAGCTGGCATCCTTGCGATTTCTCTTTTCTTTTGAATTATATGTTTGCTAAACTCGTAAACTCCAAACAGTTTTTTTATTTATATACATATCTCATTTAAAAAAAGAACTTTAAGAAGGAGGTTTGGGCGCCAACTCTTCCCAGGGACGTACCTAGGGGTTGGCGAAAGAGGCTTCTGCCAAGGGCGCAAGTGGGAGGGGTCGCAAAATTTACCCTAAAATAATTTTATTAAATTTTATAAAAAATCATTTGTTATAGGATGTATTTCTTAACTTAACTATGAAGATGTAATTAATGAATTCGCATCTATCAAAGCAAGAACTGTTAAATTTTAAGAAAAAATAAGTGCAAGATTTCACGAACTGACAGTGCGTTTTTTAAATAATTATTTTCAAATTTATTTCATTATGGTAGCACAAGTAGTTTAGAATCATCATTTTATAATTTCTTTTTTGAACTGTCTGGGAGCGTTTGTTTTAAGTTACGATAATTTGCAAGTTCCGCAGTTTTATGTTCAAATTTTCCTGTTTTCTTTGTTTAAATGTATGTTTACAATATAGCCAAAAAGCAAAATTACCATATTTGCTAGTGTTGTTCTTTAAACCCTTTCCTAAATTAAGTATCACAATATAAATTAACAAATCCAATTTAAAACCATTTTACAATAATTATTTTAAAATGTTTACGGTTGTGTGTTTTTATAAAGGCACTGTGCAGATGATATAGATTGGTGCTGCACGAAAAGGGTAATTTCAAATAGCTCATCTAGAGATTGCAGCAAGTCGATGATCGTTTGCCAAGAAAATAAGGCACTTCTATGTCAGTGCTTTCTGAGATTATTTACGTTACAAAATGTCAAATTCTTGCAAAAAGAAACGTTAATTACTTCCATACGATAATTTTAATTTAATCAGAAGCTATTTTCCGTATACTGTAATAACCTTTGTTAATTGTGAACAGTCAAAGCAATTATCCAATAAATTTGACCATCGCAAAAGATATTTTTACCGGTTGGCGTTTACGATTTCAGTAGTAAGAAATAGGCAAAATACAACCTCATTTTTCTTAGTTGAAATTAAAATATCTCTACCAAGATCCAGAAGTGGGAATCTGGACGTTAATCAGTTCCAAGTCAACTCAACTTAGTCTTCATAGTAACAAGAATTCAAATGCCCAATTATTCTCAGAAAAAGCTTGCTTTGTTGCCAGATTTTGTAGGTCAAATTATTTTTATTTTACTGACGCCCATTGTTTCGAACAGAGCAAACTAGCTGGACAAAAGTCATTATTGAACTTCAGATAAATGATTATATAAATATATAAATTAACAACAACAAAAACAACATTGTGATAGTTTCGAATGTGCGTAATTTGTTACACCGTATTTAACTGATACGGTGGATGATCAGAATCTTATGTATATAAAAGTATATAAAAGATAAGTGCATTATTCTATTTCTTATTTTACTTTTCTTGCGATTATGCACAAATTTTTATGAAGAATAACTTTTTTCCTAAACTTTTTAAGAGCGATATCCATGGTTAGAAACAGGCTTAAAACGACTTCAAGGTTCTCTTTCTCAGTTTTAAATATTTTTTTATAAAATTTGGTATACCTACTAAGCAAATGATAGAGAACTCCGCTGTAGAGCCCGAATTCAGAAAAACTAATTTTTTAATTATTTCTATACAAATTATGAAAATTATTGCAAAAAGGAGTCTTTACCGGGAATTGTTATATAAAAATCAGCTAATTCTTTTCAATACACTTTTTTGTCCAAAGCGTATATTTTTTGAAAACCTTGAATTAGGAAATCTGAGAAAATCTGTCAAGATTCCAATCCATATTAATTGATTTGGCAACAAGGCGGCGGACGTTGGCGGTGCATGCAGTACCGGAAAATTGGGATAAAAATAAAATAATAAAAAACTTCATTCTTTTTAGTTCAAGTGTAGGTGTTTTTGTTTCGTATTTAGTCAATGTGTTTATATGAACTTTTATGTGTAAGCTGAGTTATAATAATTTGTGATAAAAATGGGAAAACTTTCGGAAATGCCGAAAATTATATTTCCGTTTCGACGGAAATCTATAAAATATCGTGCTAGATTACTTAGAAAAAGACAAACATTAGCACCCCTTCTAAGCATTAAAGTTAAAATATATGGGAAATGAATATACTAAGTATTGAATAAAAAAAAACCTTTAGCTTTAAAGCAATATTTACAAATTTAAAGCGGATATCCAATAAATGTGGTTTATTTGTGGATTCTGAATATGGTTTTTAGGTTCCGACGGTTTATTAGGAACAGACAGTATTATCGAAATTAAATATCCTGCCACTGCTTCAAAACTGACTCCGAAAAAAGCAATGGTTGACAACATAATAAAATTTTCAATTATTAATGATAATGTGAAAATGCAATAATTGTTCAGGGGCAACTTAACGTAACTAAACGAAATATTTTTTTTTTTATTTATTTTAATACCTTTAAGTATGTTAGTAGAAAAAATAAAAAAGATGATAGATTTTGGTGTATATGGAAAACAAACTAAAGCAATTTTATTTAGATTGTATACTACCCGAGATCTTAGATCCACGTTTCACTAGAGGTTTAGATATTAGAAATTTGAGTAGAAATCCGAGTAGAAATCCGACCAATAGTCAATAAAAATAATTATTTTTATTCCTTCTTTTACTAATAATAAATCATTTTACTCAATGTTATTTTTAAATATTTTTAGTACTAGAAAACAATTTTTTCTACACCCAAATGGATAGCGTATCTACGTACAGACTACAAAACGAAAAAATATGCTATTGCGTAAAATGAGTTATACTTGTGTAGAATCGATAAATAATAGCATTTCTAGTTTTATTTGATCTATATTTAGAAATAAATAATTATAAATTTTAATTAAACTATATGAAATCAATTTAATTTATATTCACTCATGTTACACAAACTACTATTTTCTACATCCACATGGATATGCTTTTTTCTATACCCACACGAATATTAGCTAATCTACGCACATACTACAAAACAAAAAAGTATTCCATTGCGTTCAACTGAACGAATATATTTCATATTCATTCTACCTAGTAAGAACACTGCAAAACAGTTAAATCCACCAATCAGATTATATATTGGTCACCCGGCTACTATTATTTTTTAAATTTTATGTAGTCAAACTAACTGTCAGTATATTTTTGAATTATTGAGATTAAATATACGTAAAAATGAATATTTCTTATGTATAATCAATAAGTAATAGAATTTCTATTTTTATTTCGTCCAAATTTATAAACAAATCTTAAATTTTAATCAAACCATATAAAACCAATTTAATTACAAGTATTAGAACTATAATGGCAAGTGTGGCGACGGCACGGAGTTTGTCTCCAAGCGAGAGACCCGAGTTCCGATCATGGCTGGGGACTAATTAAATTAAATCTTTTTGTATGTTTATTTTATTTTATAAATTATTAAAAGTCATACATTATTTTAAAATTATTTATTTTGTCTTAATAAATTACTTTTTTAAATTTGTAGAATTTCGTTAGGGTGTCGTAGAAAAAATATACTGTACAACTCGAGTGGATTGTCTGTATCGCACTCAGACGATTAAGCACTCCGTCTACGGCGTCGTTCTGAAACTTCGTCTTCGTGCGATATGGCCATCATATCCAATTTTGTTGCACAAACTACTATTCACGCACAGACTACAAAACGAAAAAATATACTATTGCGTTCAACTCAACGAATATATTTCATATCCATTCTGGGTAGTGAGAACACTGCAAAAAAAATGAAATCCACCAATCACAGTTTATATATTGGACACCCAACAACTATTATTTTTAAAATTTTAAATAAGTGACAATTCTGTCAAACTAACTGTCAGTATATTTTTTAGGAATTGAGATTAAATATACATTAAAATGAGTTATTTTTGCGTAGGATTCATAAATAATTTTAATTTAGACCACAATTTAAAAAATCCTAAATTTGAATTAAACTACCTATATGAAACTAATTTAATTACTACTTTTAGAACTAAAATTTTAAATGTGGAGGTGAAAATGATGATACGGCATCTGTCTTTCACGCGAGAGGCCCGAGTTCAAATCTGGGCTGGGGACTAATTAAATAAAATATTTTTTCATGTTTATTTTATTTCACAAATTAGTAAAGTCATAAATTATTTTAAAATTAATTATTTTGTCTTTTCCTAAAATAATACTTTAAATTTGTAGATTTTCGTTATGGGTCGTAGAAAAAAACATACTGTACAACTCCAGTGGATTGTCCACTGTTGTTGCACAAACTAGTATCAAATGGGTTATTATTTAAAAAACGTATTTTTATACAGAGTATTTGTAAATAAGTACGAACGATTTTTGCAAATTGTTATCAAAGTTATTTTGTTAAAAAAAGTTTCTATAAAAGTAGGTCGAAATATGCTTCGTTTCCGAGATACAGAATGTTTAAATTTTAATTTATTAAATTTTATTAATTATTTTTAATAGTTTTAAAGATATTTACTCTAAATTTGCAAAAAAACTTTGAAGGGGCAAATGTGTATTTTTTGGGGTGTTCCAAATATTTCTACTTGTACCAGTGGCGTTTGTGCGAGAATGCCACTTTTTTAATAAAAAAGTACTGCGCCACTGACTTTTTCGATCTATGTTTTTTTTATAAAATAACTTCGGCAAACATTCCCTAAAATCATTCGCACTTACCAACAAACACCCTGTATATAAGAAAATGTAGAAATAGGTACATATGTATATTTAAAAATATATTTCGTAAATAAATAAATTAGTTATAAAAAAAATTTTTCGAAAATGTTACACCAGGTTATACCTTTAAAAAATATTTTAAACAAGAAAACAAAACAGAAATACTCTTTGTTAGACCGGACCTGCGATTTATCGGCATTTTTAATATTTTAAATCATCTATAGTTTATAAGTAATAAATTGAAGGGAGCGTAAGCCTGGGAATAGAGCAACGTTGCCAAAGTGGGTTCAGATGCACTGAAAGTTGTCAGTGTGTTCTAAATCTGAATTTGCTGTTAGGTGTTGCATGGATATCGCTCTTAATAAAATAGTTATTTTTCATAAAAAGATCTTCATTATCTAAAATCTAAAATTAGAACATCTGACATCAAATTTTATCAGTCGTACACGAGGTTTGTCAAAAATAAAGGTATGCAGAACTTTTTATAAAGAATAACTTTTTTCGTAAAATTTATAATAAAAAAGTTTCCCATATGGTGCCGACTTAATTGAACACACTGTATAATAAGTCGTAATTAGATTTTTATTGCTACAAAATGTCTATAACATGGGTAGATACAATCCTTCCTTCCAATCAGAAAATTGAAATATATATTTTTGTTCATCTGGATTGCATTGTTCGAAACACGTGCGACACAATGGATTCGCCAGCGAGAGGAGTAGTATCTGGGTCGTATTTAAATAATTTTATGGACCAGAATACAAACTTTGGAGCAATCGAAACTACTTATTTGGTTTTTATATTGTTAGTGGTGACATAACTTTTATAATGTATGCATGTAATGTCCTTTATTTCTTTTAAACATGGCACAATATTAATGATGTATAAATTTGATATAGGTTTCTTCTATGGGCACCGCCAGCAAGGGGCAAAGCCTGGCAAGGTCTTCGCACTTTCCTTATGGGGAAATGGTACCCGGTTGAAATTTATTTTTTTTTATTTTTAAACAAACACGTCTTCTGAGCCAACTCCATCTTATTACTAGTTTTTGATATACAGCGTGTTAAAGTTGCACATTGCCTATTTCTAAAAAGGCTACACTTCTAAAGAAAGTACCCATTTTGAAAAAACTAAAAGTTTGTTCCAACAACGATTAGAAACCAGTCACTGACACTAAAATTATCCCTCTAATACCTTCATAGTTTTTCTTACCCTTAGATAAACAACCGCTTGACATTTAAGACGAAATAAAGTGTGTAGTGTGCAAGTCACTACAGTTATTATCTCCCAAACTATACTGCATAAAATATAAAGGTATGATAGGTATATTCTGTTGCAATTTATAGAAGAAAATCGTCTCGCTTTAAACATGAAGGAAGGTTGTGTATTATCCGGAATAGGGACGGTGGTCCCAAATGGACTTTGAAAATTAATGTTTTCTGTTTGGGGAACAAACATGATAATATTAATATTTCGTAAGAATGTTTGTAAGATTTTTTAGTTTTCCTAAAGACCCTTACCTTAGCAACAAGTGGTTGTATCTTAGCAAGAGGAAAGATAAACTCAATATAAAAAACCTTTTCCGCAAGATTCGTGCCAAAAATCCCAGAGACCAATTTTACAGATAAAGTAATGCGTAAAGTAAAGATATATGAAATTGGTCATTTTATATTTTTTTTATATTTTTCTGATCCGAATCTTAATAAACATCTTTTGTATCAAACATTTTGTTGTAGCTCTTATAATAAGTGCGTTACAGACAAAATAAGCACTCCCCTCTTCCTAATGAGTCTGGCTATGAGTGCCGTCATGCGCATGGCAGACGAAAACTGAACACGGAAGCATCCGGCCATAAGTAGTATTGGTGTGGAATTTACCTAATCACTTTAGTTTAGCTTTAAAAGTTATGCGATTTGGTCGAGATTTCGGTACTATATAGTTAAAATAAGTAGTGAAAATGAGTTAGGTAGTGAATGTTCAACAGTGTTCTTCCAAAATAAATTTGGACAAACAGGAAACACGAAAACAGAAGCGTTGTTACCTCTTTAGTGATGCCAAGGAAATACTTCTAAACCTTTATGCTGGTGAGTAATTATAATAATTATTCCCATAATATGAATCCAAAAAAAAAGCCTTAAAAAAAGCCGAGGAAAAAATATTTTGTGCATGTAACATTATTAGAGGGAGAGCTGGCGACACAAAGACTAGATAAAGTCAAAATTTTGTTATTTACAGTTTCGATTGTTACCAACATAGCGAGAGGCGGACAGTCAGAAGTCACCCTGGAAGTATAAAGTAAGGGTAGGGGGTTAAACATGCAATTTGTATTCTTATTCTGTAATTCAAAATAAAATTACTTGCAAATCGTCAGAAGGCTAGGTGGAAGAATAACGAAAATATTAGCGATAGTAAGAGTGCCGGTGATCCACTCGATCCATCATTATATCTCGTATTTTACAGTTTATTCCATCCAGTTTACTTCTGACGATTTTTCAACATTATTTTGGTCAACTGTCAGAAGTCTATTAGAAAGACATTAATTTTTTTATGGAATAACACGGAGATTATTTGTATTTACACTCTAACACTATAACGGGGTTTGTTTACTATAACTCAAAAATCGGTGTTAGTTGGTAACCTCCTAAATTTTGTATATTATTATTTAGGATTTAGAAAAACCGTTACAAAAAAAAGGTTATAGTGTTCTCCTAGAGCTTAGAGAAGAAGACCACTTCGGCTAGCTGTCGGGACAAAAGGTGTGGGTCATTAAATAGTTAGTAATACTGTTTATCTTAAAAGTTAAATAAATAAAACGCCAGAGTCCGTATTATGGCATTTACTATTAAAAAGAATACGTGTATTTACAAAATTTCATAGATCAAATAGATAGGTATACATTTACCTAGAGCTTTTTTATGATACAAAATGATTTAAAATGACGAGAAAAATGACTAAAGTTAAAGAGAAATTCTCTGAATTCAAAATTATTAGAGTAAAAGACACAATTAATATTACCCCGTGATCACTAAGGTTTACAACAGGTTAAGTTTAAGCCCAATTAATACGATTAAAGAATTATTCTTATAAATAAAAGTTAAATGATAAATCAAAATATAAATTTATTAGATTCACTGAAGTTATTACTTATTAGACTGAAGGTCTTTCATACCTTGGTTTACAGACTTTCAGATACCTGATTTCTAGTAGAAACCCATTAAGCGATGGAACTCTCCACCACTGGTGTTGGTTACGATTACCCCGGACAGGAAACTGGCTTAGAACTTGTAGGACTGCAGGACATCAAATGATTAAAAACTGGACTACGTAACAATCACAGCGCATCACCCTGATGCGTCTGGAATTTTCCGGAACACTGGTACAGCACAGCGACTGCGGACGAAATCAAACGAGGTCGTTGACAACAACCCTCTGGAGATCTGATGTAGGAAGTCGGTAGTGCGGGCCGTTAGCAGACTTCGCTCACCGCGGTCGTAAGACTCCCAAAAATGGTTTAGGGTACCTACCCTTGTGCGATTGTGCCACGTGATTTGTAATCCGATCACTATCGGCGACGAACGTTTCGGTATTATACACGGGCTTCGCGACGACCCAGGCGAACAGTCAAACTCAAACACGTACCCCCGGTACCTTACCCAGCAAGCAGACGAAAAATAATTCACCACGAACCTCATGGCTACGGCGTATTTAACCCCTTTTAGCCCAATCGGATTAGGTGAAGAACAGGCTTGAGATTCTGAAAAATTCGAAGCAGCAATTTTCCTTCGGAATTCGTTGGAGGGGGTCTGTGGTAGTCTAAATTCAAAAAGTTGGGATTCCAAAGTTGTCGTTACCTCCGCCAGCTTGATTTAAAGGGTTATTTTTTGTATCTTGAATAACTCATTTATTTTCAATTTTACACGGAAAATAGTTTTTACAAAAGTTATTTAAAATTAAATTTCCTACAATTCTGCTTTTTTTTGTACGATCGATTTTTTTCGATTTATACCCGAAAAGAGGGGGTGAATTTTTGGTTATAGAATAACTTGTTTATTTTCAATTTTACGAGAAAAATTGTTATAAACAAAGTTGTTTAAAATTAAATTTCCTACAATTCTGTTTTTTTTTTTGTAAGCTCGATTTTTTTGTATTTATCCCTGAGAAGAGTGGGGGTAAACTCTTATCATTGTATTATCACGTTTCTTTTTAATTCCAGGTATCAGAAAAAAAAAACAAACAGAAAAAATAATGGTACAACATCAATAATAAACGTGACAATACAATACTTAGGTTCACCCCCACTCTTCTCAGGGATAAATACAAAAAAATCGATCGTACAAAAAAAAACAGAATTGTAGGAAATTTAATTTTAAACAACTTTGTTTATAACAATTTTTCTCGTAAAATTAAAAATAAACGAGTTATTCTATAACCAAATATTCACCCCCTCTTTTCGGGTATAAATCGAAAAAATCGATCGTACAAAAAAAAAGCAGAATTGTAGGAAATTTAATTTCAAACAACTTTGTTTATAACAATTTTTCTCGTAAAATTGAAAATAAACGAGTTATTCTATAACCAAAAATTCACCCCCTCTTTTCGGGTATAAATCGAAAAAAATCGATCGTACAAAAAAAAAGCAGAATTGTAGGAAATTTAATTTTAAACAACTTTGTTTATAACAATTTTTCTCGTAAAATTGAAAATAAACGAGTTATTCTATAACCAAAAATTCACCCCCTCTTTTCGGGTATAAATCGAAAAAAATCGATCGTACAAAAAAAAAAGCAGAATTGTAGGAAATTTAATTTTAAACAATCTTGTTTATAACAATTTTTCTCGTAAAATTGAAAATAAACGAGTTATTCTATAACCAAAAATTCACCCCTCTTTTCGGGTATAAAGCGAAAAAAATCGATCGTACAAAAAAAAAAGCAGAATTGTAGGAAATTTAATTTTAAACAACATTGTTTATAACAATTTTTCTCGTAAAATTGAAAATAAACGAGTTATTCTATAACCAAAAATTCACCCCCTCTTTTCGGGTATAAATCGAAAAAATCGATCGTACAAAAAAAAAGCAGAATTGTAGGAAATTTAATTTTAAATAACTTTTGTAAAAACTATTTTCCGTGTAAAATTGAAAATAAATGAGTTATTCAAGATACAAAAAATAACCCTTTAAATCAAGATGGCGGAGGTAACGACAACTTTGGAATCCCAACTTTTTGAATTTAGACTACCAGAGACCCCCTCCAACGAATTCCGAAGGAAAATTGCTGCTTCGAATTTTTCAGAATCTAAAATACTAATCCGATTGGGCTATTTGTCAGAAGTCAAGATGGCTTCAACAAGTAGGATATGACAATGCATATTTTGGAAATCACACTTCCGGTGATCGCCACAAGTTACCAGAAAACTTATCTAAAGTAATCTAATTCAACCCCAAATGTATTTATGTGTGTATTTAACATCCTAATAAAATATTATTCCTAACTATAGTTAAGTATTAAACCCAATTTTCCTAGAAAAGTACCCTAATATAATATGCCGTCATGGACAATTAATGGTATTGATTTCAAATAGCACAACACCAAATATCCCATTAATGTTATCTGTCAAATTCGTACCACGGAACAAGAATTGGCTATCGGACCGTACAAACTAGACGACAGGTATTTCCTAGAGAGAAGAAGATAACCCGAATTTCGGATATAATAATTAATGTCAAAACAATATTGAAATAAAATGTAAACAAACGTAAAATACAACTAAATAGTGATTTAAAAGAGGTGAAAACTAAGTGAAATAACTACCACATACTATCAGCATACTCGCAGGTCATTATGCTAAACGTTTTCTGCTCATAAAACCATCAGGATCTTAAAAGCAAAAGGTAAGACAACAAGTTCAATGAATTGAATCATATTAAAAGTTTTATTCAAAAACAAAGCAATGCCTTTTTAAAAATGATGTGGATTAAGGATATATTTTAAATACCTGTATCCGTTAAATTACCAAAGGTTCTTATTCAAGACAAATCAATATTTTATTAAAAGTTAGTATTCTTTATACTAAGAATGTGTTTTAAATGCCATACCTATTTAATTATTCTAAAACTAAAATCAACATGTAACAACACAATATATATCTTCAAAATCGAATACTTATTACTTATACCAAAGAGAACAAAATATAATTATAAAAGAGAAGTCACTCGCGGCATTTACAAAGGAAATCGCTCTTCAAATGCGTTTTTTCAAAGAGAACAGAGCTAATTCGGCTATACCGGGGTATACTGCCGATAGAGAAAGGACTGTGGAGGACTGGCGGCTGATCGCGTTAGAAGGCGGTAATTGGGCGAGTAACTCCTCTTTTATAGTTATATTTTGTACTCTTTGCTTATACTAATATTTATACTAATTAATTTGAACCATGGTTTAAAAAATAAAAGGTAGGATATCAACAGTGTCAAAAATTGGACGGCTACGCGCATGACGTCACGCGTAGAGTTTGTATAGGCGCGAACTTAAAAATACTGACGAAGTATAAGGAAAATATATGCTATTTATAAAAATTTAATGAATATTAAAGGATAATAGTTTAGGAATTACATGAAATACCTATCTAAGGATATTATTATGTGATAGTTAAGGAAAGAACTATGTAGGAAAATAAATGTAAATACATATCTCCATTGAAGAAATATTTATTTAAATAACGGTTTTTTTCCTGTTTCTTTTGAAGAACATTCGACATCTAAAGAATAGTTTCTATAACCAAGATAATGACTCGGAACTTCTCAACTGGGGACCCTGGGTATGTTTCGCATCTGGGGACGCCGGAAATTTTTACCTGATTAGGATTCGCAACTGGTGTGACGCATTTATCTGCATTATTGAATATACTTAACTACCTATTTTATGAAAAAGATGGGATTTATGTATACGTAAGATGGTTTTTATAAAATATTTGTCATACAAGATAATGCATAGCATAAAAATAATGTACCAAATGCAAATAAACTGCTACATGGTGGGTGTATATACAAAATGAAAATAAATTTTTTCCGGGATAAAGTTACTGACAGTTTTCATTAAGAACATTTAGAAAGTTTCTGTTTTTTTACAACAATTTTTAGTCTTCAAAAGGGTAGAGTCCCCAGTTAAGAAGTCCCGAGTTGCAAATGAACCAACGTGAAGTTATGCTTTGAAGGTGCCTTTTATAATTGTAAAAAGTACATTACATGACATTTTCTGGTTTAAATTTATCTGCACGGCCACAGGCCCCTAAAAAATGCGTAATATTTTCGAAGGGGGTAGCATTGCCTATAACAATCCCTTTTATCATTTTTTTTTTTTAATAAATGACAGATTTTAATAATTTTATCTAGTGCGGAAAGGGGGCATGGCCCCCTGGGACCTTCACTGGAGCCACCCTTGGGCGACTGCTCACTTCTGACTTAATCTCTTACTGTCGAGGAAAGCGAAAAAATAATGTCTGTTAAGTCCTTTGCTTGAATCATTACTGTTACATCCGTAAATAGCGTACCTTTTTAATGTTTTTTACCAATATCACTTACAAAGAACAAAGTTTACAACATAATACAATACAAATATCCGCCTAAAATGTTATAAAGCACTAAAAATGACAAACCGCTGTAACGTGCGTCTGCCATATGATATTTACTTCGTGCCAACTCTAATAACTCTACGCATGACGTCACTACCGCCATGACATCAGGCGCGATATCGCCCCTGAATCTGAACTATCTCCTTCCATATCGTCATCAAACTCGACGTCATCGTCGCTGTTTTTTGATGCCTGCCGTTATGTAAAAGTTTCGTTACCCATGTATATAAACTTTAGTTTTTTTGTGTTATTGTTGATTGTCATTGAATTTTTTACTAATGTCACGTCATGTTTTGATATAATAAAGTATAGTATTTCCCAAATCTTGGTAATTCACTAACAACTGTCTTAAAATGGTTAAGATCCACCGAAAAACGGTGAAAGCACCACAACTCAAAACTGAGTATACAAAATTCCTGCGAGAATATGAGTCTCTTCAACACATGACATTCATACGGAACTTACATTCAGATCACCCTGTAGAACAACCATCGTACTTTCTCCCACATCACGCGGTTTTAAAAGAGTCTCGTACCACCACGAAATGCAGGGTAGTTTTCGATGCATCAGCCAAAACTGATATAGGTATATCATTAAAGGATTGTTTAATGGTAGGACCTCCACTTCAGCGCGAATTATTTGACATTGTATTAAATGTACGGTTACATAAATACGTAATTTCGGCTGATATCAAAAAAAAATGTTTTGACAGATTCTTGTACACCCCGCTGACAGGAACTTTCAACTATTATTATGGAGATATGACCCATCTGATAAGATAGGCATATATCAACTCAATACGGTTACATATGGTGCTTCATATTTAGCAACTAAGGTATTAGTAAAACTTGCTGAGGTATTCAAGGATTGATTTCCAACAACATCCAAAGTAATACGTGATTGCTTTTACATGGATGACTTGTTAAAAAGTGTTTCAACTAAGTCAGAGATATTGGAAATACTTCATGAGTTAAAATTTATTTTAACCACTGCTGGTTGAAAACTAAGAAAGTGGCGTTCAAACGAACTCGAAATATTAAATACTATTTCTGATGAATATACAGATGGTACCTAAAAGGTGATTGAGGTACAGGATAATAATTTAAAAACTCTAGGAGTTTCTTGGGATCCGACTTCGGATAACTTAGGTTTAAATGTAGATCTAGGTAAACTTTAATCCAATTAATCATTTATTACAAAACGAATAATTTTAGCTACTATTGCTCGCATTTTCAATCCGCCAGGTCTCATAGCTCCATTAATAATAAGATCTAAAATATGCATCCAACGGTTACGGCAAGAAAAATTAGGCTGGGACGAACCACTTCCAGAAACACTAAAAATAGTTTGGTGTAATTATTTACAGGATTTTAAATCAATAAATATGTAACATAAAAATACCTAGACACGTTCTCTCTTCAGA